>JAWZTI010000777.1:0-20847 GCA_039880955.1 Chlamydomonas urium
CACCGGCGCTGCGCCGCTCGGCAGCCCCGGGCGGCCCGGCAACCCCGGCGCGACTGCAGGGTTCAACAAGCCTGCATCAACTAACTCCATCATCTCCTCTGTCTCAAAGCCCTCCTCAGCGTCTTCACCTGCAGGCAAGCCCCCGGCAGTGTCCGCTGCACCGGGGGGCCCTGCCAGGTCAACGGCGAGCGCGTTGCGATCGCCGTCGCCCGCTCTGCGCCCGGCAGCGGTTGCTGGGGCCGCAGGCAGCAGGCCTGGGTTAGCGCCTGCACGCGGGGGCACCGCTGCGGCCCCCACTGCGCTCACGAGAAAGCGATGATGAGGGCTTCCCTGCTCCCCAGCCTTAAAAGGGATCTCTCTTATCGGACGCTATTGCAGGGCATGTGCAGTGCAGGCAACCCTGCGCCCCTTGCTACAAGCAACACCTTGACCACCTGTGATTTTGGTGTTGGAGGATCACGACAGGCTATAATCGAACCTGAATGCTTCGGGCATGGACCCACACAGATTTGTGTGGGGCCCCAGTAGTTGCTTGCAAGCAATGCGGATTCCCAGATCCCTATTTATAGGCCTTGATTTCCATGTTCCATGGAGGGGTGCAGCAGCTGACAAACTGCTTCTGACACTTCCATGCATGAGCACATGCTCAATGCTACGTGCTTCATTCTTTGGATTTGGGGCCTGGCATGCATGTTAGCATCGCCACCCGGGCAAGCAAGCGCCCACGAAAGCCCCTCGTTCAGCGCCTGTGCGGCCAGCTATCCCACGCCAGGAACGCAAACGTTGCCGGCCGTCTCCGCTCGCTTGGAGGGGTGCGCGCACTTGCCCATGGGAAGACCATCAGCACATTTGAAGGTTTGAAGGTCATGTTCAGCTGATAGCTGACGTACCTGCGTTGATGCTGTGTGCATGCATGCCAGGTCTGGCTTCCACCGCACCCTGCACTATGCTTTTTCCCGGCGTGAGGCCAGCCGGGCAGCACGATGCAAGCTTGGGCCCAGCCAGGTGTGTTATGTTCCAGACACAGCTGTTACAGAGGACACCTGTGATAGGAGGCCTGCCCATGTGCAGGATGGGGACACAAACTGTGTGTTCCCCCCAGAGCCACCCAATCAAGTGGGGGTGGGAGCCAGGCACGGTGAAAAGTGCTGATGACTGGTAATCCGAAGGCCCTCATTGCCCTGGCGCTTTGGTTTTGAGGCTTGAGGTGATGAGTGAGCAGCCCTGCCCTTGCACAGGTTGTTCTCATCCAACCACTGCCGGTCGAGGTGTTTGTGGACCCCTACCAACTTGGTGATGCATTCCGTCTCGACGGTGCGTTGGCAATTGTCAGGCAGCTGCAGCAGGGAAGTCCAGCATGCCCGAACAGAAGAAGGAAAGGTTGAACTGGAGCATTGCTGTTTATACTAGGGTTTTGCCTTTGTCCGCTAAACTTTTTCAAGTTGACCCTGCCTATCTGGCTTGTGATCCTGTCGCAGGCGCTCGATCATTCAAGGTGTTTGGTCACCTTGACTTGGAGCAGTAAGTGCAGCAGGCGGCTGGCGTGACGCCTTAGAGCAGCAAGGGCAGTGCAGCGGGTCTAAGCAACAGGTGTGACGACTTGCAGCAGCAAGCGCGCTCAGCTCAGAAGCACGCAAGTGGGCTGAGCAATGCACAGTGCGCACACACATGAATGAGGAAGACTCGAGGGCAAGCAGCCAGCTGCCTGCCAGCTTGACTCGCCATAAGGTGACCTGCAAGGTGTGCCGATGCTCAGGTGCAGAGTGCCAGGGTGATGCTTGTCAGTAGCCAGTGATAGATAAGTCACCAGTTCTTACCCTGCTTCATGCAGGCCCGCGCCTGCCTGCCAAGCTGTGACCCTCACCATTACCATCAATGCCACCGGGTGGCTTTGCAGCGATGACGCACCACTTACCGGCGACCCAACCGATGCAGCCAAGGGTTGCAACGGCAACAGCACTTGGTCCAGCGGTGCGGCAAGCGCGGCGCAGGGTGCCGCGGCGCCAGCGCAGGCGCCAGCTGGTGGCTTTTGCGGCGAGGCTGAGGGCAGCGGTGATGCCGACGACAGCGACATTGAGGAGCTTCAACTGCCGGTGCACGCGCGATATGCTGCGCCCATGCGCTCGGCCCACGGCGTGAGGGGAGGCGGTGCCTCTCTGGGCTGGCTGGCTTCAGGTAGGTTGACCGACCATGCGACGTCTTGTGCCATAGAAGTGGGTTGGTTGACCTTGCGGCCGGCTGGCCATCTGTTGACCAGCCGCCAGTTAGCTGGGAGTGATTGACTGCCCTTGCACCTGGATGCAGGCGGGCTGACTGGCTTCCGATGGGTTGACCGACCTTGCAACGCCTTGCCTTGGGAATGGGTTGCTTGACCTTGCAGCTGACTTCATGTCGGCTGGCTGGAATCAGTGCGTCATCCCATTGGGGGCTGCAGGCCTTGACCAACCTTGCTCCAGCCCACCTTGCCACTTACCTGAATTACATGTGCCACCCCCACCTTTTGCCCTGCAGAGTTTGTGTCTGTGAGCATACCTATGCCGCTGCTGCTGGTCGCTTGCCGTAGTGTGGGTGGTGGGAGCGTTAGCAATCAACTTCATGCCAGACACGGACAGCCAGGACAGGGGCGACATGAACGTTCAGGGGAAGGGTTGGATGAACAGCCAGGGGCGTTTCGGGGCGTAGGTGACCAGCTTGGCAATGGCTGTGAGCCTCATGACACTGGGTATCGTGCCAGCGGAGACAATAGCAACAGTTGTAGTGGTGCTAGGTGCATGTGTCCTAGCCCAGAAAGTAGGCGGACGCCTGCCAGCATCAGTGACGTGGCCGCAGGACACAGCGAAGTCCCTGTTAGCAGCATTGGTAGTTGTGGTAGTTGTGTGGGGGGTGCAGCCCGGGAGGGGAAGCTGCGTGGGGCAGTACTGTTGCAGCTGGTGGCTGGGGAGGGTGTGGGAGGAGGCGGAGCGACGGTTGCCACGTGGGCCATGCCCGCTGGTGCGCTGCACCATGAGGCGATGGTGACGTGGGGCACCCTGCTGGTCATGCTTGTTGCGGGTGGCTGTGTTGCCCACACTGCATTGAAGCAATGGAGAGGCTGACTGCACTGGGAGAACGATTCATGCTGCAGCTCCTCATTGTAATCGAGCTGCCCCCCTAAGGGCAAGGCCGTGACTTGGACTTGCTGGGTGCACCAGCTTTATCCACAAGATGGGTGCAGACTTCCCCTGCAAATCATGGTGCGTGGCGCAAACTACGCGTTTAGGTGATGAAGCCCATCTGGTTCAGATCCCCAGGTTGCAGCAGATCGAACATCCATTTCTACCTTTTGCCTGCCTTGACAGCAGCTTATCTTCTGCTGTCCTGGCTTCAAGGGGCTCGCGAAAAGCAGTACTGACAACTGACAAACAGGACACATGCTTTGTGTTTACAACAAGAGCGCAGTGTCCAACTTGGCGCCTGTGTTGCGCCGCTGTGCAAGGAGAGCGCGCGCTGACAGGTGCAGCTAGGCAACATTCTAGCAGTGACCACAGAGGCCAGCTTGCTATTGCAACGGAAAGGGAAGAGCAGGGCCACGCCAAGGGCGGGTGGTAGAAGCCAGGAAACGGTGCCTTCTGCGCTGTTAGCCACCAGGTGTCATGCTAACCAGTGCTGCATTTGCAACGCAGATACACGTGGAGAGCAAGAGTCTTGAACAGGAAAGTGAATGATTGCGCGCAGAGACCCACCCATAGCTCAAGAAATTCACGGTATCCTCCGGCCAGGTGTTCATTGAATCTTGGGATGAAAGCTGACAACACAAGTGAACATTCTAGCTTGGCACAGTTCGTTGAGCGCAGGTATGAAGCAGGTGGCAATCGCTGGAGCAGCGTCAGCGCTTTGCAGCGCACACAATCCGCTGCCCACGCACCCAGGGGCGTTGTCCGGACAGGGCTGACCGCGAAGCAAGTAGGGGGACGGCAAGTGCGTGCCCGAGCATCAACCTTGATCACCAGCCCCAGCTCAAGGCACAGCTGCGTGCCCGGCCCCCACCAGCCTGAAAGTGTCTTCAAGACGAAGGTCTTCGTAGTGCACCGACCATCAACGCACCCCCAAGCCAAGCATGACGCCACAGAGACATAAATGCCAAACCGAGCAATCAATGGCTCTTGCACCTTTATACACCCAGCCGCCCATCCCCTGTGTGGCTGGCGCAAGCTTTTACACCCCCCAAGATTACCCATTACCCGTTGACAGGCACCCAAGAAAAGCCTTCACCCCGGGCGGCACACTGCAGTGCACTGCCGGACATACCGACCAGACCACTGGCCTGAGCCCTTTGGCCTCTCACAATGCTCAGCTCTGCAGCTCAGCTAAGCCAGGTGCGGCTGTGACATCAGCCCTGACAGGCTGCCTGTCTCAGCGGACGCCTACTACACCACCTTGCCTGAGCGCAAGCCCTTCATTTGGGGCCGCAACCGGACACAGATCTGGCGGCTTTGTTCGGTTGCTGGGTAAGGCACTGCTGTGGCTTGAACAGGGGCTGACAATGATGGCAGCAGATCAGCACCCCTGGAGCAGCTCAGCATGCCTTGAGCAGCTTAGCGTGCTGGCTTGAGCAGCTTAGCGTGCAATGCAGCTTGGCGTGCTGGCTTGAGCAGCTTAGCGTGCAATGCAGCTTGGCGTGCTGGCTTAAGCAGCTTAGCATGCAATGAAGCTTGGCGTGCTGGTTTGAGCAGCTTAGCGTGCAATGCAGCACAGTGTTCATGACACAATACAGCGTGCGTGACGCAGCTCAGCAGGTGGGTCAGTGCCAGCCAACTCAACACCTCTTGGGGCAAGCCAACCGAGACGCACGCAAAAACATTCATGTAGGTGGAGCTGTTGCCGCTGGCCTTTGGCGCAGCTCAGCGCGCGTCGGCGCCCGTGCGGCGCTGGCGGTAGCGCTCGTAGCTGCTGCCGTTGAAGCAGCTGCTCACCAGGGAGACCTCATCATAGTCGCAGCTCTGAGGGGGGAGTGGAAAGGAAGGCAAGGTCAGTCAACACACTGGAAAATGCTGTTCAGGATGCCTTGCTTACTTTGTTCCCGTTTCCGCACCATAGCACCACCGGATCCCTGCTCTCTTCGCGCACTCAATGCTGCCGTGCACGCCTGCTGCAGTCGACAGTCTGAACTCTCGCACCACGCGTACGGCGTGCCCTTCTTCTTCCCTGACCTCCCTGCCTCCCATGCTCTCCTCTCCTCCTGGGGCCATGGTCCCCTACTCACCCGCCCCCTCCTCCCTCAAACATCTCTTTTCCCTTGGTCCCCTGGCCTCTCACGCTCCCACCCTGTCTTACACACCCTGCTCTTTCCCTATGAACCTTCCCACGTCCATGAGCCTTGCCCCCCGCACCTCGCCACGGTCGGGGCGCCTGTTGCTCAGCACGTACGCGACCACGCCTATCAGCAGGCCTCCAGCCATTGCCAGGGGAGCGGGAATGCGTCGCAAAATGCCCTCCCGCCGTCCCTCCTCTGCCGCTGACGCCGCCGCTGCATGAACATTCCTCGTTGCCGCCGTGGCTGTTTCCGCCTCGGAGGGTATGGCTGCCAACTGGTTACCGTTCGCCGCCCCGGCGCCTTCAGTGGGGACGGCGGACGAGGACGGCTCTGGGGTGGCGATGGCGGCGGGCGGCGTGCTCTGTGTGGGGCTGTCGTAAGTGTCCCCGGAGCGTGAGGTGCGCGCAGCCGGCGCCGCAACTGCTGGAGTGGCTGGTGCCCAAACTGCTGGCTTTCCGTTGGCCGTCGCCGCTGCTGCTGTCGCTGCTGCCGGCGTGGCTTTGGCAGCTCCCTTTGCTGCTGAGCTGGTTGGGTCTGCATCACTGAATAGCACCCGGGTGGCATTGGGGCCTGGTGTCTGTGGAGCAAGGGGATCAGGCAGGCCAGGGTGAGGAAGCATCCGGGTGAAGGAGGAGCGTGAGGAGGGAGGGTGCTGAGGAAAGCTTGTATGGCGCTCCAATCTGACATCACGAGAAACCTTTTGGACACTTGCAGCTAGGGAAGCTGTGCCACGTGCCTCTGGCCCCAAAATGACTGGCTACAGCAGGAGTGCAGGCAGCAGCCAACGCACCTGTAAGGTGTCGGGGGCCGCCTGCGTCACAGCGCGCTCCCTTGCCTCTCGCGTTGCTATCGCATAGGATGGGGTCGCAGGCCGGCTTGAGCTGGCTGCGCAGTGCGGGTGCAGCAGGCACATGGCAGGTCATGCATGGGAGACTGGATGCAGCATGCTGAACCTCCAAAGGAGTGAACTTGAACCAATGGCGCTCGGCTAGGTTTTAGAGGACAGGGTACGCGTGCACCAACACAGTTGTGTTCATCAGCCAGCTGCAACCTCTCTGACTCAAAGGGCCTGGGTAGGTGGCAATCTCCTGACCCGTCCTATTGCTCCACTTGCTTGCAAGCTCGCCTGACCCCCCCCCCCGGCAGTGCCTAACCATGCCTGCCTGTCTAGCTCCTGCCCTCCGCTTCTCTGCCTTGTGCTTCAAGCCCTCCCTCAACCCCCGGTGTACCGGACAGGTAGCGCAGAACACAGCACAGCTGTGCACCTACGCCCTGGTTGAACGCACGCAGGTCAAACCAGTGCACCACCGTGCCGCGGCTGGTCAAGGAAGATACCAGCAGCTCTGCGCCGCCAACCACCAGGTCTCCGCGAGGGCCAAGCTGCAGCAGGTCCATCTGTGCACCCATGAGCGCATGGAAATGCTATTATTAATGCACCAGGTGACAACCTGGCCCCCAAACAGCGCTACGCAGCGTTTGGTGCCTGGCCCGGCAGACGCCCCCTGCGGGCTTGGTCACCTGCAGCACGTCTGTTGCTGGCGATGGCACTGGCAGGCGCACATCCTTCAGGAACTTGGGCGCGATGTTGTG
Source organism: Chlamydomonas urium (assembly GCA_039880955.1). Lineage (NCBI taxonomy): Eukaryota > Viridiplantae > Chlorophyta > Chlorophyceae > Chlamydomonadales > Chlamydomonadaceae > Chlamydomonas > Chlamydomonas urium. The sequence goes on from JAWZTI010000777.1 coordinate 6,884, forward strand.
CGCACAGGTATCGGTCTTGACCTGCAGTGCGCACATGCCAAAAGAGCGGCCGCGTGAGCGGCTGCACGCTCGCCTCAACGCGCCACGGTAACAGGTGCCACCCCACCTCGCTCTGCCCTAGTCGCAGGCGCACGTAGAAGCTGAGGTCTGACGTGGTGTCAGCTGCCAGCACGTTCTTAGCCTCTGCACAGGAGCGCGGAGCGCGGTGAATGCATGCATGTGTGCAGGGTGTATGTCACCATGCATCCACTGCCAGCAACGTGCCCACGAGGCAAAAGCGGGTTGCACGCGACGCGCACCTATGACGGAGACGCATAGGATGCCTCCCGTGGCAGACATGGTGCACCTGCCCGCCAAGCAACAGCAGGCCCAGGGCTGAGGGTGGGAGGGTCTGATAGCGCTTGCGTTAGCAGGTAGCGGAAACGCCGAGTCCATCTGCACAGGCCCTTGGTTATCAACGGAAAGGAGCCCCACACTCTCACAGTTCTGTCTGCAATTTTGCAAACATATAGAACGCCACTCAGGCGTTGCCCTGCTGAAAGGCATGCATGAACGTAGTGGAATTTTTCCAAAGACCTTCAACGTGCCTGCTAACTAGAGTTGAGTTACATGACAGTTTCCTCGTGCCACAGTCGTCAGCACCAACAGTGGCATGATTGTTTGTGGTGCAAGTACAGTGCGCTGCCCAAGCATTGGGGTGCACATGCGGTGTACCTGGCAACAGTTGGGTTCCCGCCAAGAGCCCAGCTCAAGGGGAGCACACGTAGCAGCGCCATTGTTCAAACAGCTTCGCGGCTTGGACGTGACATGGCATGGCCAAGTGAACGAGCATCGAATCCCCACGGAAGTTCTCAGGCCCGACAAAAAGAACGGAAGTAGCGGGCCTTGCTTTCTGCATCTTTCCTTGTGCTCCCTGCCACGCGGAAGTCGGTTCCTTCGACAAGCATCGGCTCACAGACCTTGCCAGCGCGTCGCCGTCCTGGCTTCAGCGCTGCAGCACCCCGCAGCACCCTGGTCCTGCTAGTCCTGCGCACCACAGGCAGGTCGTGGGCGCTACAGGCTGGCCACATGGCAAAGCCAAACAGACGAAACAATGCGACCCTGTGCCTGCACAATCCTTTGCATCCTTTCTCGCTCCCACGCACAGCAACAACTCCCTCCTTTCTGCTCCCTGCTCCCACCGACGCAGGCCTACACCGTCCCTTGTGCTTGGACAAGCTCAAGCCGAGCTCAAACCGATGTCGCTTTTCGGCCTGCTGGCTCGGCTGCGCATGGGCCACGCCAGCGACACTGCTCAGCACGCTATCAAATCCACAGAACCAGCTGCGCTTGCGTCACAGCAGGTGCCGGTCGGAACAAAATCCCGTGACTGCCGTAAGGTAAGCTCAGCAGCGCACGGGCCGCGCCACGCACGTTCCAATGGGCGCTGTTTGATCAATGATCAACGTGAGTGCCTGCTTCAACTGCTGCAGGCGGCCAATAGCACAGCCTTGACCCAGCGCGACGATGCGCCGCAAGTGTTGCAACACGGTGCGCCATTGTGCACTGCGCAGCGGTGGGTTGCAGCGCCATCGCTTGATCCCCGCCTGTACGTGCCGATCCATTTGTGAACAAGTTGTCCCTGTATTTGAACCGCTCTGCGCTTGGCTCGCAGGCTCCATGGCCGACTTGATTGTGACCATGATGCACCAGCTGCACAAAGGTCAGCAGCCCAAACCAGGCGACATAGACCAAGTGCTGGATGCGCTTCAAAACTGCGATGACATCTACACCTGCACCAGCGCCCCTCTTGTCACAGTGGTAAGCACGTGCAAGGGCAGCAGATTTCGCTGCCATGTGGACCACATGATGTAGCGTCCTGCGAGGCGTGAGGCAGCACGACGCAACCGCGAGGAGTGCTTTCACCACACCATGCTGTCATTGTGGCTGCAGGATGGGCAGCCAGCACTGCGTGCAAGCACACCCTCGGATTCGGGACCCCCCATGGCAGAGGTTTTCGCACGCCGCAGCTACAAGGTCCTCAGGTGCGACAAGCAGCTGTTGTGCGACGTGTGGCGTCAATACAGTACAGGACTGGCACACGCACTGTGACCTAAGCTGTGTGTTGTGGAAGTGCACTTGCCCTTCTGGCAAGTACATCATGGGAAGTGATACCCATACCCCATCGGGGATGCCCATGACCGCAGTCACTGCGGCAGCAGCGTGCAGTACCCAAGCGACACAGACATCTGCATCGACCTGCCGGCTTGCCCAACACTGGGCCAGGCTGTAAATGCCATCATCTGCATGCCAACCCAGCAGCAGAGCGACTGCCAGCCCTGCAGCCGCAGGTCCCTCAGCAAGAGGCCAAGCATCGGCCGGATGCAGTCGGGGAGGCACACACCCCAGCTGTCTGTTCCAGGCCAGCTCCGCGTTGACGGCCTTGCGCCATTCTGCGGTCTGGCTTGGTCTCTGTCGGACGAAGAGCAGGCGTCCCGGTCAACCGACCTATTGTCAGAGCCGCTGATCGCAATGCTGGAGAGCATGCCTCAGCGCATCCGCACCGCTGCTCCGCTGCCCAGGGCGACGCCTGGCGGGGCGGGCAAGGAGCGGAAGCCTGGCTCCGCAAACAGCTCGGCTCATGGCTCCCCATCATGCGCAGGGGCTTGGTCGCCCGGAGGCGCAAAGTCCGGCAGTTTTGCATCAGCGGAGGCTGCACGCCGACGGACATTAGAGCTGCCCACTACGCTGCGGACGTACATGCAATCCTCCCCAGACAAGACAGTACCATGGGACGGCCAATCCAGGCGGCCCACTGAGGAGGTAAGCTGTAATCTCAGGCTAGAAAGAGCAGGGGAGTGTGAGTGTTGCTGCATTCCTAACGTTCGTCCTGGCCCAGGCCTCTCAGCTCATGTGTGTTCGCCCCTGTTGTTCACACGCATGCCTGCAGATACTCAAAAGTCTTGCGACTGCTGAGGAGTGGCAGTGGGCCGTTCTGCAAGTGGATCAGGTTACCAATCAGCATGCGCTTTCCACGCTCGGCTACTACGTGTTCCACACCTCTGGCCTGATCACACAGTGGGACCTGAACCCGCACAAGCTTGTTGCATTCCTGTACCGTATTGAGCAGGGCTACAAGGCCACCAACCAGTACCACAACTCCATCCACGCTGCAGACGCATTGCAGTCCATGCACGTACTGCTGCACAAAGGTGCGCACATATGGTTGACAGACAGTGCTCGCTTGCTGGGCTGTGCAGCTTTTCATGACAGGCGCATTTGCAAACTAATGAGAAGCATTGCTGCACCCCTCCTGCTGCGCAGGTGGCCTTGTTCCTGCCTATGTACCACCTGCATCGATTACAATGATGGCCTGCTACATTGCAGCCATCGTTCACGACTACGGGCACCTAGGGGTCAGCAACAAGTTTCTGGTGGGCTGTGCAGACCCGCTGGCACTTGCTTACAACGACCGCATGCCGCTGGAAAACGTGGCTGTAGCTGTGAGTGCACAGTGTTGATGTTGCTGAGGCGCAGCTGTTGCAATCGCCCTGTACGCCCAGCATTGCCTTTGCACTCATGTCAGCGCCTCTTTGTTTGCAAGTGCTCACAAGGGGCTGATCCGCACCACAAATCTCTGCTTGCGCACACCCACGTGTGGCAGCCTGTGTGAAACTTTGTGTGCTGTGCTTTCATGCAGTCTTCGTTTGCGCTTCTGGGCTGCCCTGAGTTCAACTTCTGCGAGAGCCTCTCCACGTCTGACTTCAATGCCATGCGCAAGGTGAGCAGCAGCAGCAGCAGCAGCAGCAGTAGCAACCCTTGTGGCGACCGCGGTGGCAGCTTGCCCTTCAGATCACGTGGCACCAGAGCGCCACTGTCATGGACACACTTGCTGTGTCAGTTTTGCTGCCCTGATTGCAGCCTCTGATTGCTTGCTGATGCTGCCTGCCCCCGAAATGCTCACAACCTGCTCACACACATTCACACAGCTGGTGGTGGACCTGGTGCTGGCGACTGACATGGATGGCCACCACTCAGTCACAAGCCAGTTCACGTCCTGCTTTAGCGTCGGGCCTGCGCCATTACATGTGGATGCTGCAGGCGTGGGGTGCATGACGAGTGCAGAGTGTGCCTCAAACAAGGTGAGGGTCAACGTCGGACAACCAACAACTGCAAGGGGCGCCAGCTGTGAAAAATTTCTGCAGCTGGCAGTCAATTCCACAGCCGTGGCTCTGACTTGCATGACTTTCCATAAGCGGCACTTCTGACCCTGCCACGCCTTGGCCATGTGTTTGACGCCCTTGCAGGCCAGTACCCTTCCCAGCAGCATGCAGCGCACCCTGGCACTTCAGCTGGCTGTCAAGTGCGCGGACTTGGGCCACATGGCATCTAGCTGGTCCATCCATCAGGCGTGGGTGGACCGCCTGCAGCAGGAACTTCACTCGCAGGGCGATTTGGAGCTGGCGCACAGCCTGCCAACCTCACCGATGTGCGATCGCAACGGGGCATGCCTGCGTGACGGCCAGGTCGGCTTTATTGACAGCGTCGTAGTGCCAATGATGTGGTCGTACCTGCAGGTGTTCCCGCAGTCGGCGCCGCAGCTGCTGCAGACGTTGAGCAACCGACAGCAGTGGGCGGCGCTCAGTGCGTCGCAGCAGCAGCAGCAGCAGCAGCAGCAGTAGGCCCAGCTGGAATAAGGGTTCTGTCTCGCCAGCTGACCTGTATGCAACCCCTTCCTTCGTATTGACCGCCACAGTGTCGCTAGCGTAGTGCCTGTATCCCCCCCGCCCTGACGGTTTTGGCATACACAACCAATTAGGCCACAGTGCTTCCATCACGGCGCGATCGCTGAGAGCACATTGTCCATTCACAAAGTGAAAAAAGCGAAACAACCAATGCACCGGCAGGTGTCTCGTGTTCACCTTGAACCTGTCCTTCAACCCTTTGTATGTGCGCTTAACAGAGCACTACCATCATAACGCATTATCAAAGCAACGTACGCTATACGGCATGCGTATACCCACCTATATGCATGCTCTTGAGTTTTTCTGGCGGTTCCTGCAGGGCTGCAGCCTCAGTCATTCAGAGTGCACCCTTTTGCTGCCCCAGTCAGCTGACGCTAGCGCTCACACAGCTGATCAAGAATACGTAATTTTTGACATGTATTGCATGTCATGTTTGTGTAAGACTCCCACACTGCCACTGCACCAGTGTGACCTCCCACCCTCGTGGTTAACATACATTTCAAGCTTTCGTTGTAGGGTTCATTAGCATGTTTTCCTGATTATTGCATTGTTGTTGGGCAGGCCGTCACTCGTCCAGGCTGCCTGCTCCTTTCTGACCGACATTGATAACTGTAATGTCCACCAGACTGCACATTGACACGAGCACATCTAGAGCACTGTATGTACACCAGGGGACCTCCATACAACATGGGAAGAAATGGCCATGCCCCTCAGGCCCTGAATCTGGAGGACAGAGCCCATGTTCTCCACTGTATAATATGCTGCGGCCCTGACGGCCTTGGTGCTGTGCCTTGCAAAGTCACTGCTTCCAACACTGCAGCCGATACCTTGCTGAGCACGCAAAGAACCACTCACAATAGCGCTGAACAGCACAAGCTGACAAGCAAGCAGATGTTGGGGCTTCAGGATGAACAGCATGCAATGTGAGCACAAGTAGCAAATGTTCATGCTCGCAAAACTTCAGTCAATTGATCTCATTGTCATTGATAAGCAAACATTTGCACCTTTGCAAGCCAAGCGTCATGAGAATTCACCCCAAGGCACAGCGCAGCAAAACGGGGAGCTGTGAGCATACTCGTGGCCCCCCCTTGTGGCTGATTTGTCACTCTTGTAAACACACACTCTGCTGCCACCTTGTGTGCCTTGCGCCGTGTGCACCTTGGTGCTTGATAGCCTGCCTATGCAAGCCCAAGAGATGCAGCCAGGTCCAGCAACTGCTCTATGTTCAGTGGCGACAGCGTCAGCCGCAGCACGCCCAACACCAGGGAGCTCAGGGCGGCCATGACGCACACCATAAACACAGCCTCGCGAAACCTGCGAGCACTCAGCATACGCAAACTCAGTCAACGATGAGCGCCGATGAACAGTGTTTCTTTACCAGTGCAAATGCCTGCCGCGTGCAGGTACATGGCAGGCACGTGCCTTGAACCCACGTGCAGGTGCTGCGGCGCAGCTTGGCGCAGCACGGAACTGCCGCAACCAAAGCGCCGCATGCAGGGTAGGCAGGGCCACAAGCATGACACAGGCACGCCGGTGTCTCAAGACATGGCAAGTAGCCCCAGTCGTACTTTTCACAATCCATGCCTGCCCAATAGCTTTGTGGTGTGCCCACCTGCGCCGCTGCTGCTCATCTGCGTTGCTCCACGTGTCCAGGTGGGTGCAGTAGAACCCGCGCCACATGCACATGAGGCCCAACACGCCGGCAGCCGTCACGAAGGGCTCCCCTGGTCCCCGTGCAGCAAGGGGCAGATGGTCCACCCAGCCCTGGTCACCAACCAACGCGCTGCAGCAGTGGGGCGGCGAGGGCGACAGCGATGCAAGGAGCCGCAAGTGACAATCAGGTAGACATGGATGGATGCACAGAAACATGTGATGTGCCATCAATCGGCTGTGCCTGTGAGAAGACAGCAGCGAGACAGAGACCGATGCATTTGCCTGCTCACCTGCTCTCTGCTGCTGTGGTAAGCACCAGCTGCGCTGCTGCCACCTGTTAGGAGACAAAGGGCGGGGATTGGGAACGCAATGTTACCCCGCCTCGGTACGCAATGCTATGCGCGTGTTATGGTGCGCTGAGCTCATGTGTGTCTCTTGCGCGAGCACCTGCTGTGCCGCCGTGTGTTGCCGTTTGTTGCGCTTCATTTTGCTGCTTGGCAGTGCGGTGTTGCAACTGCAGTTGTGCCCCGGCCACTCACGGGCATTGACGCCAGCCATGTGAGGGAGGTACTGCGCAAAGCGCGAGGCAGGTCGGTGGAGGCAGAGGAACTGTATCCGCCCAGCAGGAAGGCGGCCGTTGTCCATGTGAGGACCAGCGTGCTGGCGAATGCAAACCACTCAACAAAGTTGATGGGGCCCAGGTGCAGCGGGGCCAGCCAGCCTGCAAGAGTGAACAGAGGTAGCCTGCTGAGCGGAGTGACTGGAACCTGCTGGCTATCATGCGGTGACGGGGTGTGCATGCATGGGCTTACCTGGAAATTCAGGGTCTGACACGATAGCAGCTATCTGCTTGTACAGCGTGAATGAGGTGAGAAGCACGCCATCGCCCACCACTAGTTCTGGTTTGTCCAGCCGTGTGTTGAGTGCTCTAACAACCACGCCACACCCCCTCTGCTGAGGCAGGTGCTTGGGTGGTGCACCATGGCCATGCGCTGTGTGGGCCTGCAGAGTGGTTGGGCTGCAAGCAGGTGTCTGAGGAACATGTGTGGTTTGAGGACCCGCCAGCCCACGCAGGGCCAGCCGCATGGCTCAATAGAAGCAGCTGAGTAGACTACAAACAGGTCTCCTTCCAAGTGTGGGCGCCCAATGTGGTGTGGCGTGGCAAAACAGAGACTGCAACACGCGGACAGGCAGCGAGGGGGGAGCCTGGTCATCGCTGCTCGCGCCCCTGACAGACTCTCTATTTAGTATCTTGTCAATTCTATCTGCAACTCCGGTTTTGGGCAGCACCCAGGTGCAGCTGAAGCAATAGCAGCATCAGTCGTCAGCGTGGTATATCGCTGAATCGTCCACTACCAGCGTCAAGGAGCCAGCCCAACAAGAGGCACAGTGTGCAATCTAGGGACCCCCGTCAGCAGCTGTGCCCGCACCCAGACTTCAACACGCTGCTTTACAGGTGCGTCGGCAAAGCTAGTGTGCGCTGGCACTTGGGCGGAACGTGCATGCTGCCAAGCGGTGTCTTCCGAACCCAACGGATGCAGCGCATGCAGCTCTGACTGGAATTCCTGCAGCACGCAGCCGGTGAGCAAGCTCCGGCAGGCTGGTGAACCTGTGCAGCGCTCCCCCGCTTTTGCTTGTCGCCTGCAGGCCCCAGCGCATCGCGACAATGAGCGCAGCGGTGGCTCAGGACTCCGCAGCTGCGGATGCTTTGCCACAGGTACCAGCGTGCACAATGGCATGCAGGAGGGTATTGCGCAGGGCTGGGCTTGTACCTTCGACCTGCCCTTCCTCTGCATGCGTCACAACCCCACCATGCAGATGCTCAAAGACAAGGCGACCATCAAGGACGACAAGGCACCAGCTGCCGCACCGGTGCGTGTCCGATTCCAGTGGCTGTTCAGCGCTTCTATGCATGCCCGGTTGCACTGTCCTACTCAAGTGCTTCGACCGTTTCATGCATGGTTTCGCGCAGGCCAGCAGCAGCGCTGATGCAGGCAAGAGCAGCGGACAGACGCACGTGCTGCAAGGCACGTCGGGCAGTGGCTCCGGCCGCCAAACTTTCAACTACTCCACCGATCGCGTTGTGGGGAACGGCTCATTTGGCGTGGTGTTCCAGGCAACATGCTTGGAGACAGGGGAGACAGTGAGTAGCTGCCTCTTATCAATGGCAGGCACTGCTCAGGTGCACACGCCTGTGGACAGACCGTTTAGCTTGCGTGCCCTCGGTTGACCTGCATGCAGGTGGCCATCAAGAAGGTGCTGCAGGACAAGCGGTTCAAGAACCGCGAGCTGCAGATAATGAAGATGCTGGATCACCCCAACATTGTCAAGCTGAAGCACAGCTTCTACTCGCACACTGAGAAGGACGAGACATTCCTGCACCTGGTTCTGGAGTTTGTACCAGACACCGTGTACCGCATCAGCAAGCACTACGTCAAGAACAACCAGCGAATGCCCAATATCTTTGTCAAGCTGTATGCGTACCAGATGTGCAGATCGCTTGCCTGCATCCACAAGCTGGGCATCTGCCACCGCGACATCAAGCCCCAGAACCTGTTGGTCAACACCGAGACCCACCAGCTCAAGCTGTGCGACTTTGGTTCTGCCAAGGCGCTGGTCAAGGGCGAGCCCAACATCTCCTACATCTGCTCCCGCTACTACCGCGCACCTGAGCTCATCTTTGGCGCCACTGACTACACCTCCGCCATTGACGTCTGGTCCGTGGGGTGCGTCATTGCAGAGCTGCTGCTGGGCCAGCCGTTGTTCCCCGGCGAGAGCGGCGTGGACCAGCTGGTGGAGATCATCAAGATCCTGGGGTCCCCCACGCGTGAGGAGATCTTTGCCATGAACCCCAACTACACCGAGTTCAAGTTTCCGCAGATCAAGGCGCACCCCTGGACAAAGGTCTTCAGCAAGCGCATGCCGCCAGATGCAGTGGACTTGGTGCGTCATGGGGCGGGCCGCAACGTGGGTTCGGACTGGGTTTGGATAGTATGTACTGGGCTTGCAGGGCAGGGTGCTTAGGAGGTTGGGCGTTTGGTGGAGGTTAGGAATCCAGGGGGCTCAGTGGGTGGAAACCTAGGAGGTCCACACCACGGAAATCCACGGGGCTCAATAAGAAGGATGTTCAGGGGACCCAGACGATGGGGATTTAGGTGACCAGAAATTGCAGTTGCAGCTGTTCTCAGGTAAACGGCTCGAGGAGCAGGATGCAGGCGTACAATCACAGATTGTAGCTGGAGTCTGCGTGTAGCAGACAAAAACGAGGGTCACGCTGTGTCTCTCTCGGCAAGGCCTGTGGCAGCTGCCTGACTGTCTGGTGCAAACCTACTCCCATGCTCGCAGGTCTCCAAGGTGCTGCTGTACTCACCGAACAAGCGCCTGACGGCCATGCAGGCCATGACTCACCCGTTCTTTGACGAGCTGCGGGACCCAGCGACCAAGCTGCCCAACGGTGGGCGAGGGGCGGGGCAGTGCAGCTGTTGAAGTGGGGGGGCTGGCAGCATGAGGCCAACCGTTGTTCCTCATGATGGCTTTGTTGCAACGGCATTTTGGCTGCGTGGGTGCAGCATAGCATGCTCTTGCCTTGGTATTGACTCCATAAACCTTCTGCTTGTGCTCCTGCCCCTATGCATTTGTTTGCAGGCAAGCCACTTCCCCCTCTGTTCAACTGGCTGCCCGGGGAGCTGGACGGCGTGTCGGCGGACATTGTGGCCAAACTGCACCTGGCAGCGACGGCGTAGGCAGCATCAGAGCGCAGCCGCAGTCAGCTGGCCACTGCAGTGCCTCGGCGGGCGGCAGTGCATTTGAGCTGGCAGTGTCACGGCTCAGCCTCACATGTGCAGGGCGGCGGTTGTCGCGCTGGCATCAACAGCGCAGCTTTGCAGCCAAGCGCTGAGAGGTCGCAGCTTGGCCGGTTTGTCCCAGACTTTGGCGGCAGCAGCTGTGCCTCACAGTGCAGTCGCGAGGTGCTCAAGGGCAGGGCAGCGCTTTGGCGGCAGCAACAGCCGCTCTTCAGTCTGGCTGGTATGGGCCGGAAGGTGTGGGGCAGCAGCAAAATGTGATGGGCGGCGGCAGGTGCTAGGAGCGGTACACGCCAGGGATGATGGAGGTGGTGGATGGGTGAAGGGCAGGACAGTGTACAGTGGTTTTCCCAGGGGCGAATAAGCAGTGAGGCTGTCAGACGGGGCGTTGTTGGTGAGTGGCGTGCGACCATGCAGGCGGCGTTGGAGGCGACGGTGTGCGAGGCGAGGAGTTGCGGACTTGCGGAGGTGCAGGGGCCAGCAGTCAGCGCGGGGCTTGCTGTCACTCAGGGTGACGGGTTGGCTGTGACGCGTGCAGTGCAGGCCTCAGCTTGAAGTGGCCAGCGCGCCAAGGATACCAGCTGTTTGTCCATCCTGGCTGTTGCCTGTCTTCACACTGCTTGGGAGGTGCACCTGTGGCTAGGGAGGGTCCACTTCCCATTGGTGACTTATGGTGCATCAGGGTCAGCTGCATGCCCCTGACCTTTTTGTGGACGGCGTGCTCTGTGTGCATGGTGGATGCATGCTGAGACATAGAGGCTTGCAGTCATTTTGGAATGGTTGAACAGCCTGTGCGCTGTGGCGTATGCAGCTGTGTGCATAGCGCATGCCTTGTTGCTGTCCCGGCGACGGCAGCACTGGTTGTAGTGGTTTAGAGATGGCTTGGCACACGCAACAGCAGCTGGCGTGCACGATGCTGTCCCTGCAGGTGTGGGTTTGCCACATGACTTGCTAACGCATGTCTGTGAGGATGCGTAACGCTTGGCCGTTGCGCGCTGCTTTGATGCAACAGCGGCAGCATGTGGGGGTGATCTCATGATTCTTTCTACACATTTGCAGCTGTCCTTGAAACTGGGTTTGACTTATGACAAGAGGGTTGTTACTGTCGAACATACTAGTGACACCGGGGAGTGGGGCTGCAGGCTTGCGCTGCACAAAAGGCTTAGTTGTGACGATTACACTGCGGGCAGCTACATCTTTTGTAACACCTGCCGCGACTTGCAAACAAACAAATCATTAATAAACACACGTAGAGAGCAGCGTGCTGACGGTGAGGGCAATGGACGCAGCCGACGTGGCAAAAAAATGTCTTCCACACCACCACTGGCTGTGACCAAAATGCTGGAGCCGCGGCCGCGCTTGTAAGCAACAGATTTCCCGCCCGCCTTGCGTAGCTGCTTTTCACTCCTCATACCCAAGCTAACACTCGGTGCACTCGCGCCCTTGGTGCATGGCCCATCTAGCATGATGACCATGCGCTGATTCCTAAACCTGATTTAACGGCAGAGCTTTAGCCGAGGCAGTCCCTTGGCAGTACAGACGTGTGCATAAGGCTGAGGCATTGACAGCCACTGAGGCAGACCGCTGAGAAGCGATGCTCGTGACACCTGACCAGTACGCCAAGCCTGCACCTCGCAAAGGCGATGCTGGGCTCACCCAGGGCAGGTGAGCGATGTTGTCATGACTGTCACCTGAGTACCACCATGATAACCAGTGTTGTGCTGATGAGGGAGGCAGCGGAACGCCCTGGTTTGGAGGCACAGAAGGGGTGGCAGGTGCTTGGTCAGCGACGGGATCACCATGTCGAGTGCAGCAGCCGAACCAGCGTCAGCACCGACAGCAGCTCGTGAATTTGAAGGCAGGGGACATGCGCACAGCGTATTCTCAGTTTGTTTGGGAGCATTTGCAAGGCACAGCAGGTTTACTGTGCAGTCAGTTTTGTAAATCTGTGTTACAGCCGCAAAAACCACCCCATGATCAAGTAAGTGAACCAGGTTCTGTCATGCCCAGCTTAGCCCTCCGCATTGTCACTAGCATCTGGGCAGATGTCCCGTGTGCCCTTCGGGTGCGCCAAATGCGCAACAGCTGCATCCCTGCTTCCTTGCTTCAACACCTTTCAAGTGCATGTTACTGAGTCATGCATGTGCTGCTCCCATCCCCACACCCGCCTGGGCTACCACACATGACAGGTCAGGGACGCCGTCTGGCAGTAATCCAAACAACAGACCCGTCCCTGGCACCCGCCCTAAGACCTCGGCAGCCAGCTCTAACCCTTACGCACCCTCGACCAGCAGGCAGGAGTCGCCAGCTGCAGGGGTAGGCGGCGCCAGGGTCGGAGCGGGCACGGGCAGCGGCGGCACCGCAGCGGCGGCGAGAAGCCCGCAGCATGCCGCGGCTCCGGGGTCTGCAGGGGCAGGGGCAGCAGGAACCTCCGACGCTCAAGTCTTGCGTACAGCAGGTAGTAGTTGGTCGGTTGCGGCTCAACAGGTCTAAATGGAGGTTGAGTTGCAGTGAAAGCAAACTGGGGGGGTGGCTACTTTGTGGATGCTTGTTATTGGCTAGGCATTGCTGTGTGCTTTTGTAGCAAACACGTGTTTCTTTGTGCAGTGGGGCTCAGGTCCGAAACAGCATTCACATGTGCTGTCCTAGGCTCATCTGGCACCCCATCGCCCCTCTACGCCTCCTCCATGGCCCGTCCCCCTCGTGCCCCTCACACTTGCTTATCTGGTGACTTCCTCCCACACCCTCCTCACCCAACGTCGACATAACCCTGCCGCCCTGCCTCTCCTAATCGCCCTCCATCCACGCAGGTAATAATGAAGGCGCAGCTTTAGGGGACGAGGATTCAGCATTGGGATCAGAATCTGAGGCAGCACTTCAAGAGCCAGATGACATCAAGGGCCAAGCCCTGGAGATCCTGGCAGGGCTTACCTCCCTGGGCATAAGCCAGGACCTCAGGGACAAAGTACAGTCGGCAATACAGGCGCTAGATGAGGCATCTGCGTCAGCTACAGCCGGGGCGGCGGGGTCGCCGGGCGGCGCGGGGTCGGGGCCTGGGGCAGCGAGGACGACGGGGAGGTGGGGGCCCGGGGCCGGGGGGCGCAATGGCAATGGCACAGGCCCAGGCGGGGCAGTGGCGCTGGAGACCGCTGAGCGGCAGGTGGATGCGCTTGAGAAGAAGCTGGCCATGTCGCGCAACATCATGCGCAAGCTGTACCACAAGGTGAGGGCTGCTGAGGTTTGGGGTGAGGGTGAGGGCTATTGCCCCCTCGTTAGGATGCACGCTGTTAAAGCTCTGAGGGTTGAAGTAGGGCTAGGGTTTCTCAAACTCTTGTAAGAATGCACACTGACAAGAGGGAGCTGGAAGGTACGGCTGCAAAGGGCACACGAGGATGGGATGGGCACCCGTGCTGTAGGTGTGGTCATGCTGTCTGCGGGTTAGGCTTGCCGTCTTACATGGCCGCATGTTGTGTCACAAATGGGTGTTTGTATCGTCCCATGGTATGCGCATGGGCAAAAGCCTTTTCCCTCGCCTGCTCTCAACAGAACGTGCACCTGGAGAAGGAGGTGGAGGTTCTCAAGACCAACTCCGCGCCCGTAGCTTCCCTGGACCTCCTCTCCGGCACGCCGCCGATGCTGTCCCGGCTGGGGGCGCCAACCGGCAGCCCTCTCAGGGGCGGAGGCCGGCCATTTACCGCCGCCGCCGCCGCCGGCGGGGGCCGGTCTGGCCAGAGCTCACCGCTCCGCTCGGCGCAGGGGGATCCCGTCGCGGCAGCACTAGGGG
>JAWZTI010000778.1:6267-20835 GCA_039880955.1 Chlamydomonas urium
ATATTAAGCACAGTACCGCTTCCAGTGTAACTCACTTGGCCAGGGGTGCCGATTCCGAGATCCTCCTGCTCCACTTGATGCCCTCCCTCAGAGTGCGCAGGTCAGAGCCCTCAGGGTCAGAGAAGTAGTTGATGTTGATGTCGGGGGCAGCGAAGGGGTCGGCACCCTTCAGGCCTGCGGTGAGGCGATTGCAGGAGGGACAGGTAAGCACACAACGACTCTCTTATCAACATCAGCACAATCAAAGGTTCATGTGACGAGATCAGGGGCGGCAAAGGGGTCGGCGCCCTTCAGGCCTGCATTGAGGAGCGTGCCAGAGTGGCAAGTAAGCATGCAATGACCCCCTCATCTGATTGCATGAACCATTCCCTGTGTTGATGTTGATGTTGGGGGCGGCAAAAGGGTCGGCACCCTTCAGGCCTGCGTTGAGGTGGTAGCAGGAGAGGGGGAATGAGCGGCCAATGTTCCTTTCTTATCATACAAAGCATCGCTGTTGATGCCACAGGCAGTGCAGGGCACCCTTCAGGCCTGCGTTGCGGCTGGGTCCCGCCCCGCAGATCACTCGCCCACTGTGCCGTTGCTCTCAGCCCTTGCGCCCAAAACTGAATGGTGATGCCAGCAGGCTACGGCAGACCCTGCCTCTTCAGCTCTCCCCCCTGAGCACTCAACCCTGGTGCCCTTGCCCACAGCCTGGCGCCCACTCGCCATGACCCCGCTGCCGCACCCTCGGTCACTTACCCACTGTGCCCTTGCTCTCAGCCCTTGCGCCCAAAACTGAATGGTGATGCCAGCAGGCTACGGCAGACCCTGCCTCTTCAGCTCTCCCCCCTGAGCACTCAACCCTGGTGCCCTTGCCCACAGCCTGTCGCCCACTCGCCAGGTCCCCGCTGCCGCACCCTCGGTCACTTACCCACTGTGCCCTTGCTCTCAGCCCTTGCGCCCAAAACTGAATGGTGATGCCAGCAGGCTACGGCAGACCCTGCCTCTTCAGCTCTCCCCCCTGAGCACTCAACCCTGGTGCCCTTGCCCACAGCCCGGCGCCCACTCGCCATGACCCCGCTGCCGCACCCTCGGTCACTTACCCACTGTGCCCTTGCTCTCAGCCCTGACGCCCAGAAGCTGAATGGTGATGCCAGCAGGCCATGACAGACCCTGCTTCTTCAGCTCTCCAAACTTGACGTAGGAGCTCACACCATCGGGGTCAAGGGCGCAACCGCACACAAAGCGCATCTGCAAGTCGGGCTGGCCCTTGCCTGTAGGTGTGGAAGGTGTTGAAGGTGTGGGAAACGGGAGGTAAGAAGTGCTTGGGTGCATGTTTAGTTGGTAGCTCCGCACCAAACACATCTACGGGTCACGCTGGCCTTTGCCAGCAGGTGTGGAGGGAGGGGGGAAGGTCAGGTTAGCAGTCGACATGCAAGGATGCTGCAGCGTGGGCAGCACTGGAAGATGCTTGTGAAGTCAAGCAGTCGAGGGTTGATAGCAAAGCGCATCGCAGCTGCCTGCATGTCCTCTGCCCAAAAACGCGTCCAAGCTTCCATGCGTCGACCCCCTGCATAAGTGTGAACAACCCTTCATGCCATATGAACCACCCAACAGAGGACGACGAAGGAAGGCGCCACGGTCTCAGCCGCCTGCATCACGTCTGCCCCGATCCGCACATGCCTGTTGCAAACCCAACCCTCTAGGTAAGTGTGGAAAAGCATCACACCCGTGTGAGCGACCCACCGGAAGTTGACAGGAAGGCGCCGTGGTCACAGCCAGTGGTGGCGAGGGGTCCGTTGCGGCCAAACAGGTACTTAAGCACTGCGCTGGGCTTGATGTTACTCTTCCGGTCATAGATCTCGGAGGTCACACTCAGGTGGTCAAACTCGGGCTTCATCCTGCATGGCACACCAAGGGCAGAAAATGAGACAAGTACCGAAAACAGCAATGCGCTTGTCACCTCCACATCTCCCAATCCTCCAAGTCTGGGAGGTAACAGGCACATAAGTTATGTGACATGACTGCTGGTGCCCCCTCCTCCTGCCCTTCATCACCCCATACGCTCTGGCTCCCCTCCCTTTGCCTCACCTGGCTGCGTACAGGCAGGCGGGGTGGTCCTGCAGGTTCTGGCCAACACCAGGCAGGTCAGCCATGACCTACAACAGGGTGAGGGGTGAGGACAAGCAAACATGTAGGCAATAAAGATGGACAGAAGCGCTTCCTTCACCATTTCGCCCCACACCGTTCACACCTGGATGCCGCGCTCCAGCAGCGATGCTGCACCGCCCACTACGCCCAGCTGCAGCAGGTGGGGCGCACTGCGCTCACCATTGGTCCCTCTCCACCTCTGCCCCCTACAAACTCTTGCCCCCATCCTGTCGCCCCACACCGTTCACACGTGGATGCCGTGCTCCAGCAGCGACGCTGCACCACCCACACCGCCCAGCTGCAGCAGGTGGGGCGTGTGCACCGAAACCACCACCACTCCATCCCTGTGCCCACAAACTCTCCCACCACACCGTTCACACCTGGATGCCGTGCTCCAGCAGCGACGCTGCACCACCCACACCGCTCAGCTGCAGCAGGTGGGGCGTGTGCACCGCGCCCGCCGCCATGACAACCTCGCCTCCGGGTGCCAGCTGCGCCGAAAAGCGCTCCGCCAGAAGGCCTCCTGTGGAGAACTCCACACCCTGGGCGCGAGTCTCTCCCTTGCTGCTCTTCTCAAAGGCGATGCGGGTGGTCTTGGCGCCTGTCAGAACCTGTATCGGGGAGGAGGACGACGAGGTGGAGGACGTGGAGGAGGGGGTGGAGGAGGAGGAGGGGGAGGGGGAGGGAGATGCGCCGATAAACACAGCTGTTGCACTGGGCCCTCCCAGAGCGTTTGGCACAGCCGTCGAGCCTCCCCCGGCAACGCTGAGTGGCACCCAACTTCACCCTCCCCTTGCACCCCATTTCCCAACAACCACAGCACAGCCACCGCACCTGGAACCTCCCGGACCAGCGGTCGAGCGGTGCAGCAGGGCTTGGCCCAGCAAAATATGGCCCTTGGCAGTGGCTTTGAAATCCATGCCGTGCAGCTCCTGTGCCCTTCGTCACACTTCCTACACCTCCTCAGGTCACCCACAAAGCGTCTCCTGCCCTCTTTTCACTCTCCCCCATCACCCACCTCCACTCGCACCTTCCCACACCTCACTCACACCTTTCCATCGACACCTCCTTCGCACCTTGAGGTTGCCCCTGCTCATGGCGGGCTTGAGGTACATGCGGTACATGTCGGCCCTCTCGCCCTTGCTGTGCGTCACCTGGAACTCGCCGTAGCCGTCCTGCAAACAGCCAGTACAGAGGGCACGGGATGCTTGCAACGGTGATACCAGTGTCATGATGAGAGGCATCGTGAAAAGAAGAAGGGGGCACAACATTGAATTGCTGGAGAGTCATCGCACTTGGTGAGCTTGCAAAGCGGGCAGCGTGGCATCGCTATCCTCAGGAATCGGCAGGTGCCGGAAGCGCAGGGCAAGGCCGCCACACAGGGTTACTGTCAGTAACTGACTGTTAGACACCCTACCTTGCTCACCTCACCTGCAACCTGTCCCAGGTGTTGAAGTCATCCCCCAGCCTGTGCCTCAAACCACTCTCCCTTTCCATCTCCTTCTCACCTGCAACCTGTCCCAGGTGTTGAAGTCATCCCCCAGCCTGTGCCTCAAACCACTCTCCCTTTCCATCTCCTTCTCACCTGCAACCTGTCCCAGGTGTTGAAGTCCTCCCCCAGCCTGTGCCTCAAACCACTCTCCCTTTCCATCTCCTCCTCACCTGCGACCTGTCCCAGGCGTTGAAGTCATCGTTGGCCTTGAGGCCCACTGCTGCAGCTGCACTGAAGAACTCATCTTGAAGAACGTTCTGGTAGCGAGGCTGCTCCACGCGCATCAGGCCACCAGTACCGTGGTACTTGTTGCCACCTGTGGCCAGGGAGAGGGTTCAGGGCTCAGGGTGAGGGCGGGAAGAACGGGGTCGTCTGAGCAGGGGGGTGTCTGAGGGTGAGGGCAGTGAGCTCACCTGTGCGGCAAGATGGTTCAGAGTGAATTTACTGATTGTTCAATGTTCAATGTTCAATGTTCAATGTTCAATGTTCAATGTTCAATGTTCAATGTGGGGTTGGAAACTTGAGGAGGCCATGAAGAGGAAGTTGGTTTTAGGAAGGGGGAGATTACTGTACTTCTTTCGGCAGCCAGCTTGCCGAAAGCGGAAAGGCAAGTGGGACTACAGCACTGAGGCAGGTCCACGAGCATTGGCAGTGTGGTGGACAGGCTGACCATGCCCTCTTGTAAGGGTTGCAACCCTTCTTGCCATCCTCACATTCACAGAAGGCTCGCAGTCCTACAGCCCCTCAACCATCGGCACGGTCCCTCAAAGCTGACAGAGAGGGCAGCGTGTACTTGCTATCCCTTTGGCTCCCTTCCATACAAATCCTCCACACATTTCCACCAGCCTTTCACCCCCTCTCACCCTCAGCGCGGTCCTCAGCGCTGATGAACCAGGGCAGCACGTCCTTGCTACCCCAGCCCTCCAGGCCCCAGCCGTCATAATCCTCGGCACTGCCGCGGTGGTACAGCGTGGCATTGGTGCAGGATGAGCCACCCAGAGCACGGCCGCGGGCCAGGTAGATCTGAGGGGCAGGAAGGGCGGGATAAGGTATTGGGACGCATTAGTGCGGCAGGGTGGTAGCTCGCAAGCGCAGAGGTGAAGGTTAGGAAGCGTGGGGTGAGGCATTGGGCTGCATGAGTGCGGTGGTTCGGCAGGGTGCAAACAACGCACCGCACAAGACTGCCAAGGTGGCACGGTACAAGGGCGTGGCAACACCAGCGATGCTGAAACAGGTTGTGTCGCGGTTTGTGGATATGTTGTGAACCTTGACCCCCCTTCTTGCTGCCCTCAATGCTGTGGGCAGGTCAACCACACTTGCTTCCTCACTTAGAGAGCTGATCAGCACGTGTTTTCCATGGGCTGTGGCACAGCCATTGGCACTGTGATTAAACGGTTTCCTTGCTGCTGACAGCAGCAAGCTTCTGCTGCAGCTGGCCCAGTTCTGTCCCCCGTCACAGCGCTGTTGCTCGTGCTGTTGGCACGTTACAGCCCTGCTGCAGGCAAGCCCAGTCATGCTCAACTGTTACCAGCTTGCAATGCCAAGCCATCAGGCTCAACATCCATGCTCCTGGACTGCAGGCCTGCTGCAAGTGCAGTGCTTGGCCCTTGACCTGCCTGCCCCTTTGCCCACTGCCCACTGCCCACTGCCTTGAGTCCAGAGATCTGGTATGGATTACTGTGCAGCCACCCCTGCCTGCCTGTTTGTCGTGTCCATCTGCTCGACTGCCTTGACTGCCGCTCTGGGGGACAGCCACCCACTTGGCACCTGCCTGCCTGTCCTCCTACCAGGCCCCTCCCATGCGTGTGTGCTCTTGTTGACATCCTTCCTGCATGCTCACCTCCCTGGCCAGCTTCTTCTGCGTGCGGGACATGAGGCCCCAGTCCAGCACAGGGTGCTTGAACAGACGAGTCAGGCCCGCAGGCACGGCGATTTCAAGCGCATCGCCGCTGGGACCAGCCTGCGCGGCACGCATGCATGCACAGGCGCTTGCTCGGTGACCACCCGTGGCGCGCGTGGCCAGTGGCACAAGGCCGAGCACTTTGTGCCATGCGGCGGATTGTGTCCCCATGTTGCATCCTTCCTAGGGCATCGAAAGCCAGGCGGCTGCTCTGTTGACCCTGCGCTGCGCTGCGATGCCTGCATCGCGACGCGGCTCGCATTGCTGCATTGCGCCCTGAGCTGACCTCAAGCACCAGCACCCGCTTGCTCGCATCAGCAGACAGTCGGTTTGCCAGCACGCAGCCAGCAGCACCGCCTCCGACGATGATGTAGTCGAACTTATCGCCCTGCACAGGGTTTGCAGCGGCGCGCACAGCCAAGGCTGCACTGCGCCCAGGGCGGCCTGCAAAAACGACAGCAGCGTGCTCGCCTTAGCTTTTGAATCACCACTGAACTTACGTGTACCCATCCTTGCTGCGATGCTTAATTGCGATTGCTGTGGCGCGGCAAATGCTTCACCTGCAACAAGGCGAGGCCTTGGTGCAGCTGCCTTGGCCGAGCGACCCTGCTGGCCAGGAAGAGAGCGCCGTCCAAGCAGCATCCTTGCTAACGGGCTGGTACCAGGAGAGCGGACGCGCTGCTGGGGACGTTTTCCCTCGACAAGTGTGGATCTTTATTATTACCTCACAAGTTCGCCCACCAGCGCCGTGAACCCGCCTGCCTAAGCCTGAGGATGCGCTGCTGCTGTTGCTGGCGCGGTAATCGGCCTGAAATTGCTGAAACTATCTGCATGTGGATCCGGCTTCAGCCCAAACCGTTGACTATGGTCAGACTCGTTCGCTCTGGACAGCACGCAGGGGCCATGGAGTATGTGCAGGCTCTATAGTATCCATCACCACCTGCTCATGCTCCTGGTGCCTGCTCATATCGCCTCCTTGGTGGATGCAGCCCATACACCACAAACAAGCGCAGTTCACCCTTCTGTGTCGAGCAGCCCTTCAGTATGTGCATGTGCGCTCGCCGTGTTCAGCGCATGACCAAAACATGTGTGTTGCTTTGACTGAGACTTGAGCAAATCTGACGCTGGTGATGGATGCGTGTGGGTTGTATGGGGACCTCTCAAATTGTTGCTCCTGATCAGCCATATAAAATATGCATTTCTCTGTCCTTCCTTCATGCTGCTAGCCGCATGACATAATAAATCCCAGCTGGTTCATGCCCCCTAGTAGGAGGCCCCTACCCATGTGGAGTACAGCTCAAGCCCAGGTTACATGGCCAGTTGCAGGTGGGGTGCACATATGTTCAAAGTAGAAGGGCTCTGGTCGACACACTATTTTCCAGGTGTCATCACAGCATGTGGCAGCACAAATGGCCCACGCTGAGGTAGGCAGACAAAAAATCTGAATTTGGCTCAACTCGTCTCTTGCTAACTGTCGCCGCAAGTGCTGAGACCCTTGCCAGGGCTTAGGAAGGCATCCGAACCATGTGCCCTCAACCCTTTACGCCAGGTTGGCCTTGAGGAAGGAGACAAAGATGTCGATGGCCTCAGTAGCCCTGGCGGCGATCTTGGCATCAGTCCACTGGCCGCGTGCAGCAAGGAAGCCATGCTCCATGTCGTCAAAGCGCTGGAACACGCACTTGGAACCGATGGGCAGGGTGTCAGTGACGGCCTTCACGCTCTCCATGGGGTCACCTGAGTGGGAGGAGGCGTGCAGGGGCAGGGAGTGTGAGGTACACACAGGAAGTAATCAAGATTACACTGGCTCACTCCTCCTCTTACACTTCCTTGCCCTTGACGGCTCAAGTTTCCAACACACTCAACCCGAAGACAAAGCATTTCCGCGCGCTGTCCCAACTGTTCCACACACAGCAAGGCGCGGTGCAAGGGAATCTGTCATTCCACCATGCACATGACAAGCTGTGAGGCACTCCTGACCCAACCATGCCTGCTCCCCCTTTCCTTACCCTTGGCAGACAGCAGGATCACAGGGCACTTCAGGCCCTCAGACAGGGCCTGGTCCTGACCAAACAGGCTGGGGTGGCCACCGCCCACAGCGCTGAAGGTGGAGTCAGCACCGGCCTGCGCAGCAGGAACACATGCAAGTCAGGGAGGGGACGGTTGGACGTGAGCAAAGTTTCTGCATGAGTGGATCACTGTGGCTCAGGTCATTAGCACGCCACCCGTCGTACCATGCCACTATGTGGGTGCTTGCCCATCGCCATGCTTTCGTCACCATTAGTGTGCTGAGCCAGTGCAGCTGCCATCTAGCAGCACAGTTGTGTTCCTCACTGCATCCTCCTAACTCCTTGACTTCCCCCCATCTCCGCTTGCAGACCTGCAGATCACCGTCGCCACGCCCCAGCAGAAGTCATCTTGGCATCAGCCTTGCTCCCTTGCCTAGTTAGCCGTTCCTTCCCATCTCCACCCCCAGAACCTTAACACACCTGCATGGCCATTGCCGCGCCCCAGCAGAAGCCCAGGCAGCCAAACTTGGTGGCGCCCTTGGCCTTCAGGGCCTCAACACTGGCCAGCACATGCAGCCTAGTCACCTCCCAGCGGTGCTCCTCAACCCAGCCCATGAAGTTGTCCTCTGCAGGAAGGCGGCAGGATGCAGCGGAGGTGTCGGGCCGCGTGGATAGCAAGGTTTGCAACAACACTCTGTCCTTACGCAAAGGCCGGAGGCTGTGTAAGGATGTGGCTGTCAACACATAAGCCAGACATTTCTCATCACCCTTATGATGTGTCCAGCTATAACCTAGAGTTACTTGACACTTGCATCTGTACATACGACATCAAATTATGATGTAAGTAGATTGACAGACAAAATTCCTATTCGTAATACATTATTGGTCAGAAGCTGACTCTCACCACTTTCTGCCTGACCTGACTGTACTCACAATTTCCACCCACCTCTGCCCTGTCACAGAAAGAGCCCCACAAAATTTCTATAAGATCCGCCTCCTCACCAGGCTTCATGGGGATCTTGCTCATGGGCCAGGGCTTGTGGTCAAACACGTCGGGCACAGCAACGGCCATGCCAGCAGCGGCCAGGCGGTCCGCCACTTGCAGCGTCTACGCGAGCGATGTATGAAGGTTGAGGGCACATGAGGGTATGAGAAACACATGCATGAGTGTGCAGCAGCAATGCCATCGGCGGCCAGGCGGTGTGCCAATCGCAGCGTCTGTGCTGAGAGCAATAAGCAACGTGTGTGAGGGAACAACCAGGCAGGCCACGATTGATGCTTCCCCGTTGTACAGCGTCAGCCTTGAGACAGGGGTGTCAGCCTAAACAGGGGTGTCAGCCTTGAAACAGGGGTGATGAGGTGCGGAAAAGGAGCAAGAAGTATGCCAGACCCGTGGCGATGACCAGCAGCCATGCCTGCGCAGCTGACAGAGTAGCCAGGTAACCGACCAGTCTTGCGACATCCTGCTCCCCCACAGCCAGCGTCAACACACAGCTGCTACCTCACCCCTGAGCAGCAATTAAGTTGTTTACAAGACCAAACCCCACCTGCTTGAAGTCATCCAGGCCAAAGATGTCGGTGATGAGCACCACACCCATGCTGCCGGTGCCGGAGAAGTAGGTGTCAATATCCTTGCCGCCCACGCTCAGCTTGCTCCAGGCGCCTGTATGGGAGAGTGAGGGGCCGTCAAGGGTCATTTTCATCAGAGCGGACACTGGGCTCAGGATCGATGCAGAAAGGAGCTCTTGTGTCAGCGTCTTTGTTGGCGCCCTATCATGAAGCAGGCATGAGGCAGGGAGAGTGCAGGGGGGTGGGACAGCATGAGGTGCAGCAGCGCCTGTGGATGCAAGAGCCAGTAGGAAGGCATGCTAAGGTCAGACTGCACATTTTTACAGGTGCAACACCCTGGTCCACACACTTGTGTACCGCCTGACCAACATGCTACAACCAGCTGATCAAAGTGTACTGGCATGCTTCCACGACCTTCCATGGTGTCAAGAGTATCTGCACAGCGCACTGGGCCCAGGCGCGTGCGGCCGCTGAAATCGTTGATGCGGTAGCTGCTGCCATCGTGCGCTGCTGCCGCTCACTCTATTGGCAGCGCCGCACAGGCCGCTGGGCACCTAGATGCGGCTGTGCGCACAACCCACCCCAATTGATCAGGAATTGCGCCGCGGCCTATTGCTCACCCTTGAGCACATAGTCGTGCGTGACGGGAGGGGAGCTGCAGCACACGGGGTTCTGACCAGGAGCGACGGTGGCCATGCTGCTGATCCTGTGGTTTGACAAGCGTGCGGGGAAGCGAGCGAGGAATTGCGGGCGTCGAAGCAGCGGAGATGGGAGCATTATCGAATTTGCGCAAGGAAGAGGAAATGAACGTGTGGCGCAGAGCCGGTCCACACCTTGAGCACCAGGATAATCTGCCTGTCATGGGCAATTGGTGGGCAATTGCCGGCAATTGCCTACAATGGCCCATGGCCATGGCCCCATTCATTTTTGAAGACCTGGATGCATCCAGAGTGGGATATATGGCGAAGCTGGGCACAGCAGTGTCACTGCTGAACCCATGCGGAGCACAGCCCTCAAGTTGCATGCTCACCAACAGAACGGCTACTGCAATCATGTGGCACGGCACGTGAGGCAGCGCGACAACAGGGCCATGCTGTAATTTAACGTTCCAGCATTGGAAACATCACGTTCCATCGCCACCTTGCGGCACGCACCCTGGCAACCCCAGCTTGTGACAGGCAGTCGGCTCAATCAGCTCGCAGTGATGTACGGCTGGATCACGTCTGTCAGAGACGCTGGCCACGCGGGACACAGCTTGCCAACTCGATTGGTGCGGCGGCGGGACAGCTTTTCCATACCCAGCTGTTGTACAGCCAGCTGTTGCAAGATCAGTTGTAGCGAGACCAGCTGCTGCGTGAACAGCTGTTGCGAGATCAGCTGCTGCGAGGGACCAGCTGTTGCAAGACCTGTGGCCTGACCGGCTGTTGCCTGGCCTGCAGGATTAGCGAGGATTGCTGGTGAGGCGTGATGTTCGCTTGCAGAGACAGCTGTCACAGGTCAGTTGCAAGCGGCGTGGACACAGTGGGCCAGTGAGCAGACTTGCAGGCTTGCCGTGACTGTTGTGACGCCAGGACGATCTAAGGAACGCGGGGCAACAGCCGATTGCCCAAAGGCTTGAGCTACGCGGCCACCGCCATTGCGCATCTCATGCCAGGTGTTGCATCGCTTGCAACAGGTGGTCACCTGATGGTCCACATGTGCTGGCAACAAGCACGCGGCACCAGGGAGCTCCCTCTCTCGAGACATGTCTGTACTTGCAACAGCATGTTGACTGCTAGTCTTGCAGTGTCACAAGCCAGAATCGGCGTGCAGCTGCACTTGTGGGACGGTGCGCGGCATGTCCAAAGGCCAGAAATGATGCAAGTGGCATGCCCGTGGCAGGTGGCGCTCTGCGGAGCATGAGCACAGCTTGACGCACGCCAGCAGAAGGAGGGTGGACTGATGGTTCAAGTTTCCCCACAAGTAGTGCCAAGTTTGAACGCATCCATCCCATGACCACATCCGTGCAGCTTGGCAGCGCAGGGTGGCCCATTCAGGACGTGCAGCACAGCCATGGACGCTGCGGCGCTCGCCAGCGGCATCGCGCTGGTCAAGAGAGAGCTCGATGGCCTGGACCAGTCAATTCGGGCGCTGCAGGTGTCCACGTCGCAGCTGCAGGCGGCCGGCCAGGCCAGCGGCGAGGCGCAGGCAGCGTTGGTGGCAGAGGTGGAGCAGCTGCGCGGCCAGCTGTCTGAGCGCCGCGCCGAGGCGCGTGACGCCGGCGCGCTGGTGCGCGTGCGCAGGGACCGGCTGACGGAGCTGCAGCGTGCTGCTGCAGGGCTGCAGGTGGGTTGTGAAGAGGAAGATGGGGCAGGCAGGCGTGCACATGCACACCTGTGACACTGCATGGCGGCAGGGCTTGCTGGGCAGCCTGTGCAGGCGCAGTGGCGTGGTCGCGTTGCCTTCCACAGCCAGGCTTGCGGCCACAAGGGCGCATAGGACTCCTCTACTATGCTGGCAGCATTCTTCAAAGTTCCAATGTGAACTCGACCAGGCCCTTTTGCGAGAGAGGGCCATGGTGCTTGCCTGGCCACCTCTCAGCACATGGTCGCACAGTTAGCACAGCAGCTGGGTTGACACACTTGCCTGCTTACGCCCAGAAGTTGAGCCACCCGTCTGGGCACCGTGGTGTCCGTGGCGTTGGCATGGCCGTGTCCAGACAGCTTCCGCCACTTCAACCCATCTTGCTGCTGCCCTGGTAGCCCAGGCTTACTAGTACGCCCTGCTTCACACAGCCGCCTCCTTTGCTGCAAAGGCTATAGCCTAAGCCGTGGTGCTGCTTTGGCCTCCGACCATTCTCGTCCCATTGGTTTTGGTGGTCTCATGTGCCATCTGTAGCCCAACTGACATGAAAATGCCCCATCAATTTATCCATCCACCTGCACAGAATACCATTGCGTCTTGCAGGCGGGAGCTGGCAGAGCGCGTGACGGGCCTGGAGGGAGCCAGCCGCTGCTTCGCCCGTGACATGTCTGCAGCAGTGTGTGACGCATCGTGAGTGCTTGTATGTGACAGGGCAGGTGCCTCCCCTCCTGTGCAGAGGTAGGCTGTGTTACATGATCCGTGCATGTGTGCGCAAGTGGGCTAGTTCACTCGCCTGTAGGGCTTTGGGGGAGGGGGGGGGGATGGTCAGGCGGGAGAGGCTACTGGCAACTGCTTTGCTCGTGAAATGTCTGCAGCAGTGTGCGACACATCGTGAGTGCATATGCGTAGATATGTGCAGAGGCGGGCGAGTTCACTGGCCTGCAGGGCTTTGGGGGAAGGGAGAGGGGTGTAAGGCAGGCAGCAGGAGGCTTCTGGCAGCTGTTTTGTGCATGAGATCAGTGTGCCATCCGCCGTGAGTGCATGAGAACAGTGTGCCATCCGCCGTGAGTGCATGAGATCAGTGTGCCATCCGCCGTGAGTGCATGAGGTGAAGGGCCCTCTGCTGCACAGGTGTTGGGCTCATGCTATGCACAGGCAGACCCTGGGAGCGGTTTGTGGGAGCACTGTTGGGCTATTACTTTTCCGAGAGGTAGGACGCGGCAAGCCATGGCTCATGGGCATTGAATTGCTCCGTGGCTGCAGTGGCTGACATTTCCACGCTTGTTCACACTTGCTTTCCCCACGCCTGTCGCCAGGGAGCGACAGCAGAGGGCTGAGAACCAGAAACTCGCTGAGCTGGTGGCATCGTGCATGGAGCAGCTGAGGGCGGTCAGGGACAATAGAGTGCAGGAGCGGCAGCAGGTGCTGAGGCAGCTAGCCAGTGAGGCTCAGGCAGAAGGGAGAGTTAAGGAAGGTGAGCGGGGTTGTGGAGGTGTGGGAGTTACACGTTGAGATGTGCATCGCTGCTCTTCACTGGCAGGAACCTGCTGCAGCCGCAGTCCCTCCACCCTGCCATACTCTCCAAGCGCAACGCCTTGGCGCACTGAGTGGTCTTTGCTGCTTCACTGCCCCTGCCCCCTTCCAGCCCTGCAGACCATGAATCTCAGCTGCAAAGGCAGGAGGGTAAATTCGAACCCTGCTGCAGCACCTGCGACCCACCCTGCTGTTTGCTCCCTGTGCTACTCTCCGTGCTCATTCTTTGCAGCTATGCCATGTTTGTTGCTGCGCTGCTTGTACCCCCTTTCCCACCTGGCAGATCTTGCAGCTCTCAGCTGCAGAGGGAAGAGGAAGAGGTATAAAGTCTGCTGCAACAGCTGCGCCCCACCCTGCCGTGCGCGCCTTGCTCTACCTCCCTCCCTCATTCTTCATCCATCACTGTGCATGTTTGTTGTTGCTTCACTGCTCATGTCCCCTTCCCACCCCGCAGACCTTGCATCTCAGCTGCAGAGGGAAGAGGAAGAGGTTCAACGTCTGCTGCAGCAGCTGCGGTGCACCCTCAAAGCTGCCACACTTCCCAACCCGGTTACAAGTGGCAAAGCAGGGACGGATGCATGTGGAGCAGGGGGCGTAGCTGGGGCAGAGCCAGGAGCTGAGGAGGCGGTGGCGGCGGAGGAGGCGGGACGAGGGCAGGAGGATGGCGATCCCGAGACGCCAGCGGAGGAAGCTGAGATGTCGCTGCAGGTGAGCTGGTCTGGGCAAGGCCTGGCGTTGGATATGGTGGTGGTTTGATACCTGCCACCCCTGCACCTTCAAGCCCAGCTGTGAAAGGTGCTTTTTTAAAGCCTGCCTGTTGCCCACTGATGTGCAACTGCTACAAGATGTTGCAAAGTTGTTGCGAGTTGTTGTGCTAACCATCTTGCGGCCTGTCCATGCATACAGGCTGAGCTGGACGGTCTGTTGCAGCAGGTTGCTAGCGCGCAGGTAGACCTGGCGCTACAACGCGCGGAGAAGCAGCGCCGGCAGCAGCAGCAGCAGGAACAGCAGTGGCGGCAGCAGCAGCAGCAGCAGTGGCAGCAGCACCAGCAGCAGCAGTGGCAGCAGCACCAGCAGCAGCAGGGGCGGTGGTGGCAGGGGCAGCGCGACTGGATGGGAGGGCAGGGCGACGGACAGGGAGGCTTTGGCGGCCAGGGGCTGGGGGCTCAGGGTCACCGGGGACAAGCACATGGCCATAAAGCACAGAGGCAGGCATATGCAGGGCTGGCACAGGGTAATGCAGGACAGGGGCAAGGCCAGCAGCAGGGCCAGTGGCAGGGCCTAGGGCAGTGGGGTCAGGGCCAGGGTCAGGGCCAGGGTCAGGGCCAGGGGCATGGTTGGCAGGGGCATGCAAGAGAGGTACACGGTCTGCAGATCTGGGATCAGCATGGGCAATGGCAGCAGGGGCAGGGACAGCAGCCTCCGCACCAGCCCCCACACCAGCCCCTACAGCATGCCCCACCTCCATACCCACAGCAACAGCTTCAGCAGCAGCAGCAGCAGCAACAGCAACAGCAGCAGCAGCAGCAAGCAGCCACTTGCAAGGCCTATGTAGTAACTGAGGTTCAGTCACAAGGCGAACAGTGTCTAGACCA
>JAWZTI010000779.1:0-20795 GCA_039880955.1 Chlamydomonas urium
AAATGCAGGGGCGGTGGGGCAGGTGAGTGGGGCAGCAAATGCAGCACCTGTCAACTGTGCATCCTGTGGGCAACAACCATCGTCTGCCCGCACCTATTGCGTATGGTGTGCACCCAGCTGTTGATTGTGCGGCCTGTGGGCACCAACTATTGTCCGTCTGCAGCTGTCAACTACCATCAGCCCCCACCTGTTGATGGTGCGTCCTGTGGGAACTGAGGTGAAGAAGGTCATGGTCGTGTGCAGCACCGCATCCAGCAGCCTGTCGTGCGTCCGCTCCGCAGCCTTGAGCCCCGCGAAGGCAAAGGAGAAGGCCCGGCCCAGGGTGAACAGCGTGTTTAGGGCGGACAGCAGCAGCAGGATGTTTAGGAACAGGGACGCGGGGACCGTCGGCGGCTGGTCGTGGGCGGGCGCAGGGGCGGGCCGGGGCGGGCGGCGTGCCAGCAGGGATCGAAGGGCAGCTGTAAGGGCGGCGCTAGGGTCCGGGGTGAAGGCGGCCGAGTTGCCGAGGCTCGGTCCGGTGTTGTGGGGAGGAGAGTGGGGCTCGGTTGCAGTGTGAGGGCAGGGGCGGCCCCAGGAGGCCCATGCCCACGCCTTTGCCCAGGCTTGGTATGGCAGTAGGGAGTGGCCCCAGCTTGCCATCCATGTGGAGGCAGCTGGGGTCCAGTGGAGGGGCAGGGCGTGAAGCGCAGCGGTCCATCGGTCCTCCCAGCCCTTGAAGTGTGGAAAGGCTTGATCCCAGCCGAGATCCGACGGGAACCATGAAGAGATCTGGGATAGATGGATGGTGGTGAGTGTGTGCTGGGCGCTGCCGGCTAGTGGGTCAAACGGCAGTGAGGCGTTGACTGTGAGTGCTGTGGGGGGCTTGGCAGGGCAGTCCTGCTGCTGGCTGGCCACCCACACCGAAATCCACACATCGTTGGCGTTCTTGGTCACCTGCAGCAGTTTCAGGGTGCACAGCGGGGGACAGCTGCCTTGCAGCCAGGCCCTTGCACCCGGGAGGTCTGAACAAGCTGCATCCAAAACCTGTCTGGACACCTTGCAACTGTCTGTCAACAACAGGCCACCCCCGTATGGCACAAATTACATGTATGCAGACACCATGGTTCCTCGGTCTCTTCTTGCCGTGCCCTGCTGCTGCCTTACCTGCATGAGCAGAAGAGTGACGAGGACCAGCGTCACTGTGACCCAGCCCACTGACGACGCATACGCCTTGTACACGTAGCCCTTCACGTGCCCCACCTCACGCTCCTCCTCCTCCTCCGCAACTGCCACCGCAGCCGCCGCCGCCCTGTCGAGGCCGCTGCGGCGCCTCCACCACTGGTCAGCGACCACAGCAGCGCGGCTAGCTGCAGCGGCCGGTCCCGGCTTTACCGCCAGTGCTGGCGCCTGCTGGCCGGGAGGGTATGAGATGGAGGAGAAGGAAAAGGGAGCCCTTGCGCCAGGGCCTGCGGCCGCTGCGGCAACTAAGCCATCTGTAGATGCCTGAGTGCTGTCTCGCCCCATGAACGTCGTTGATGTTGACGCAGCGCCGCTGCCGCCGACCTCGCTGCCCTGAGCCGCTGGTGCTGCTGCCAATGGGGAGGATGGCATCCAGGAGAGCAGGGTGCTGTTGAAGGAGGTGGCTGGGGAGGGCAGGTTGCAGGGCCGCAGTGGCGGCTGGGAGGCGACCAGGCTCGGGGTAGGCAGCGATGCATGGGCCTGGAGCAGCCCCCCGCTCAGGCTTGGTGTGGAGGAAAGCGAGGGGAGGTCCGAGCCAGCCCTGGCGCGGTGTGGTGCATGAGAGGCGTGGCTGCTGAGGGAGCCTTCGCTGCGGTCCATCTGCAGCCCTCCTACGGTGATGGACAGCGCGGAGCTGCCGGGAATCTGCATGGCGGTTGGCGGGAAGGTGGCACCAACTGCCCCTGCCCCGACCGCCTGTTGAGCTGCGCTAATGCCGCCGGTGATACTGGCGATACTGCCATCTGATGCTGCACTTGTCGCTCGCCGATGCATCGGTGTCCCCAGTGACACTGTGGATGATGAGGGGCCATCATTGGAGGCCGCTTCAGCAGGCCCCGCTGCTGTATCCGGCCCCGCCTGTACTGCTGCTGCTGCGGCCGCTGCTGTATTCGCTACGGACGCTGCGAAGCTTGCCACCAGCGTCGCCTGCTGCAGGGCCCCGCCATTTGCAGCGGTCACTCCTGCACTGCTGCTGCCTGCCCCACCATCACCGCCAGCTGCTTGCCCCTTGCGCTGGGCGAGGCTGCCCTGCTGCTCCCCTGACCCAGACCCCTGCGGCTGTAACTCTGACGCAACGTCACCATCCAGGTTGCGAGTGGCACGCGCAGCCCAGTACTCGCTGGGCATGCCGCGGAAGACGATGTGGCCCTGGTGCATGTGTAGCACCTGCCCTGCGGCGTCGATGCACCTGGGTGTGAACGATCCAGCAGGGTCATGGCATGAGAAGCATCAGGAGGGCAGGGCATCAGTGAACAAGCTGACAGCCACCAGTGAACAAGAGTTGGCACTGCTGCATGAGGGGTGAGCTTGAAAGCATGCAAGAGCAGCGGCAGAAATGAAGCATGTAACATGAGTAGTCGTGTCCGCCATGAACATGCAATTCTACTCTCCTTTGTCTCCCACTGACCTGCGGGACTTTGTGACAAGCACGACCGTAGCGCTGTGGCCAGCGTGTGGCAGCTTCCAGGCAGCTGCCCCGGGCTTGGCCTGCTCCTCCCCGTTTGACTCGTGTAGCTGCTGCTGCTGCTGTGGGGCAATGAGGCC
The DNA here is from genome assembly GCA_039880955.1 of Chlamydomonas urium. NCBI lineage: Eukaryota > Viridiplantae > Chlorophyta > Chlorophyceae > Chlamydomonadales > Chlamydomonadaceae > Chlamydomonas > Chlamydomonas urium. The sequence continues at coordinate 2,764 of JAWZTI010000779.1, forward strand.
CAGCAGGCCTGGCGAGAGCAGCAGGTGGTTGATGATGTGCGCTGCGCTGGTGTTGTCCACTGCAGCCAGGACATCGTCGATGAGGAACAGCGAGCAGCGGTGGTACACGGCGCGCGCCAGCGCCAACCTGACAGCGGAATGAGTTGTGGAAACCAGAGGGTTCAGGTGTGGGAAAACACACACCAGCAGCAACGGCGATTTCGACAGCAACAGCAGCAAAGCGTTCCTCTGACACGCCACCACACTACCGTCCTGGCCCTGATTGCTACCATGTCGTTACACAGCCCAAGCTCAGAGAATGCACAGTGCCCCTCTCACCTGGCTCGCTGGCCGCCCGACAGCGCGCTTCCGCGGTCCCCCACGTGCGTCAGGTCGCGGGAAGGCATCTGCTCGATGTCAGGCAGCAGGGCGCAGGCAAACAGCACCTGCGCAAAACAGACGGTGCGGTGCCAAGGCAGTCAGCAACAGGCAGAAGCTGGCTGCAGGCCTGAAAAGAGGAGAGGCTGCGAGCTCATCCATCTACGACCTATTTATCAGCAACACAGGTACAGCTGAAATTCCCGGATCATCCCAACAGTGTGTGCGGCGCCGGCAAATGCAGCTCCCTAACCTGCCAGTACCACTCCTCGTCAAAGCGCTGCCCCAGCACCACGTTCTCCCTCAGGGTGCCTGTCTGGATCCAAGGGCTCTGCGACACGTAGCCGATGCGCCACACGTCCGTCTCACACCTGCCACACCAGGCAAACATGACATAAGGTTTAGACAGAAATAGTGTCACGAGCAGCATGATTGTGCTGTTTGAGGCAGCACCGCAGAGCAGCACAGCTGGGCAGCGGCTGCCTGCACTGAGCCGGCACCTGACGCTCTGGTGCCTCACCTTGCAAACTGTACCTGCACTCAAGAGACCTGTTGTCTGACACCTTTTGACAACCAGACTATATCTATCACTCACCTACATTTCAGTGCAACAGGCACTCACGATTCGCACAGCACCTGACCCCTCACCTGCCGCTGAGCGCGCTGAGCTCTCCTGCCAGAGCAGCTAGCAGGGAGCTCTTGCCAGAGCCCACCTTGCCCACTACCACGGTCAGAGTGCGGCGGGGCACGACCATACATACGTTGGACAGACAGGGAGGGGCGGACTGCAGAGGGAGGCGTGTTATGGGAGGAGCAGCATGCAGCAAGCGTCACAGAGCGCAAGCCCTATGGCAAAATGAATGGGCAGCTGCCCTGCAGGTGCTGCTGCGTCTGCTGTAAAAATGCGTGTAAGTTCAAGGCTGCAACGCATCAGTAGGTGATTGAATTGGCGCAAGTGTTGACAAGCTGCATGCGGCCTGCAGAAACGCTGGGCCCTCAGTGATTCTGCTCCTGCACAGATGCTGGGCCCTCCAGTCCTGCTCCTGCAAGCTGGCACATTCATGACAAGCATACACTGAGGCCAAGCCCAGCGCACACAGGGGCCCCCCTCCTGGACATGGCCTCCTCACCGGCGCCCATGCATACGTTGCCTCAGACAGCAGGGCAATGCACTCTGGGAACATGGGCAGGAGGTGGTGGGGCTCCTCCCACTGCTCCTCGTCCTCGCCGCTGACGTGCACATCGCCGTCCTCGCCTTCTGCGCCCTCCTCGATGCGCCAAGCGGCCACAGCCCCAGGGCCGGCCTTTGCCCAGGAGGCTAGCTGCCATGGAGGCGGCTGCGGAGCTGCGATGAGGAACGGGCTGCTGATGATGCCGGGGTAACTGACCGCCCCGCCGCTGCCACTGCTGGCCCCGCCGCCCGCAGCTCGGTCCAAGCCGACAGCGCTGTGCCCTCGGCCGACGGATTGCGGCTGCCACAGCAGCGGCTGACGCAGGTCCGGTTCGCTGCCGCGGACGCCGAAGCTGCCCGAAAGCCGCGCGGACACAGTGTTTGCAGCATGGAGCCTGTCCCAAGTGAAGCCTAGGAGGGAGGAGGCCTTGATTGCTGGGCTGCTTGATGACGGCAAGTAGGCCCAGCGGGAGCTGCGCTCGGGCTGCAGCAGGTAGCTCTGCACCCGCCCCACCGATACCATGGCCTCCACGATACCTGCAGTGCACCCAAAGGGATAATGCGAGGTTCAGTTCAGGCAGTAGTTGAAGAATGGCCATGGACAAACCAGCACACAGTATCCCTTAAAACTACATGCTGGTGCATGGCAATGCCATTGCTAGTAGTCGTGGCTGCAGCCAGTGCGGTGCACACCGTTGACGACCCAGGGGAAGGCGTTGAGGGGCGTGATGAGGCCCTGGAACAGCGCAATGGACGCAAACGCGGCGCCTGGCGAGAGGCCGACGCCGTCGTACGCGAGCAGCCCGAAGGTCATGGCGGAGAACAGCTGGGCGGTTACTGCCCACAGGTACACGCACAAGGCGTCGAGGTACTTGCGTATTGCCAGGCCGCGCAGCTCCGAGGTACGAGCAGCCTTAATCTGGTGGCACAATCCAGCGTGCCGGAGCGCAGGGCAGGCGCAGGCAGGGAAGAGTGCAAGCTAATGGAAAAGGCAGCGATCCTCGGGGTAGGGTACCCTAGTGCAACGAGGCTCAACAGCAAGTGATGGAAGTACCATAGCGCCATCCTCAGCATTGCCTTGCTTCCTGTCATCTCGAGCAACGCCGGCTCTGCAGGATACTGTCTGACTCAGCCTGCTGCATGCCGAAATCCTCAGCTTGCTGCCGCGCCACCACTGCCACTGCATGCAGTCCCTCTTGACGCGCAGGCGCAGCTAGATGACATGCACCGACTCTGCCCCTCTGGATTATCTGGATAACGCACCTTGGTAACAAAGACCGACTCCCAGGTCATCATCTTGACTGAACGGATGCTGCGTAGTAGATCGCCAGTCAATCGAATACGCTCATCCTGTTTGGGTGCAGCGAGGACAGCACCACATCACGGTTCATTTCAATGCGCACTGTGCTCAAAACAAGGTGTTCTGCATGCTCAGGAGGTGGTGTACTCCAGCAGTTTGTGGTTGTTTTGTATGCAACAGCCAAACCACAACGCCCAACGCTCAGCTCTGCAATTTGCAGCCAGACCCACGAAAGCACACAATCTGGGAAGCAGATGCATCGCTGCCTGAGCCTGGTCACATGCTTCAAGCCTGATGCCGGTGGGCTTGTGCATGTGGAAAGTTTGGCCCTTCACTGCAACCACTGCCAAAATGAAAAGCTGGCTGCCCAGGTGCACCTTGTGCGTCATCATGGTCTTGCTCGCCTTCAGGATGCCTGCTGCGATCCAGCGGTTGATGGGAATGAGCAGGAAGCACAGCACCAGGCCTGCAATGAACGCGTAGCGCACCTGCAGGCCAAGTCTGGCAGGGGGTAGGTGTTACGCACTGCTAGGAGTGCTGACAGCTAACAAAAGTACGGCCAGCCGGCCTGTAGCTGTTGCTGCAGCTGACATAGCTGTCACATCTGCCTGCCAGGAGTGCAGGTTGGCGAAGTCTTGTCAAGTGTGGCGGCTACTAGTGTCAATGCAAGCCTCTTGCCTTCAGGCTTCAGCTGTGCACTGACCTGCAAGTACAGCAGGTACAGCGCCACCGCCATCTGCAGCGGCAGGCTCCACAGCTCGTGGAAGCTGACCAAAAGGTTCACCACACGACCAGCATCCACGGACATGAGCGTTGCCACCTCGCCTGTGGCACCACTGTTGACTGCAACTTGCTTTCTGCCGTTTGCAGGCTTCTGCTGAGCTGCAACTGCAGCCTTGGCTGCGATGCCTGTGCCTGCCCGCTTGGTACCCTTTGAGCCTGGGATAGTGAGTACTTGGTCACCTTCACTCTGCGGTCCAATCAGCAGCGACTTCTTGTACAGGATGCACATCAACCCAGCTCGCAGCTGGCAGTTTAGGCGGCCCTGCAGCGTATGAGAGCAGGTGCAGGTGCAGCAGCAGCAGTGGTGAACAAGCAGTTCACACGGGGTATCAGCAGGAGCTGCAGTGAAAGTACGAGGAAGCAAATGACATGGAGCCGCCTGCAAGTGAAGTCTGTGGAATGGTAGCCACCACTGCGCAGCCTGCCGCACCATACACGTGACATTGCGGCAGGTGGAAGCCTTGGGCTGCACAGCATCATGCACCCAGCAAGCCCAGCTAGCATGTCGTCTCACCAGGCCCCAGTTGTAGTGGCTGTTGAGCAGCGCACGCACGATAGACGATGCTCCAAGCGCCACAGCAGCTGTCCAGCCAAAATAGGCACCCGCAGGGTTCAGCAGCTCCCACCACAGCGGCTGAGCACCCAGCACCTGCTCTGCGCCTGTTGCAGCACCGATGCTGCTGCTGCTGCTGCTGTTGCTTGCAGCAACGCCTAGCCAGATGTCGCTCGTGCCAGCTGTTCCACTGGCTGCGCTGATGTTTGGCTCCGTGCCTGAGGTGTTCGCTGCCGCCTGTGCTGCCCGCGCTGCCGCTGTTGCTGCTGCTGCACCTGACAGCCATTCCACGAGCAGCTTGAGCAGAAGCGGATTTGCAAAGCTAAGGGCGTCGTTTCCAAGCTGCAGGTGCACATACAAGGCATGCAACGCAGGCAGCTCATAGGTGCTCTGTGACTCAGACACACAGCCGCTCCTGTCACACACACTGAACGCTCAAGGTCAGCAATGCAGTATGCAACAGACCTTGAGAGCTGCCAGGGCGAAGTATGGCCGCCCATAGGTGCGTATGATGGCCCAAAGAAGCGAGGCCTTGCCTGGCAAGCCGCTGCGCAGCTCCTGCAGGTACAGTCAGCAGCAAGGTGCCGGTTTGAAAACAGGGCACATCAGCAGCCACATCAGCGACTTTTGAGATGCACACGTCACTGGCTTCCTGAACATTGCAGACAAGCTGAGCACTTGACTGCTGTGCTTCATCCAATTGGAACGCAGCGGGTAAACATCACAGGCGTGGGCGCACCTGGGTCCACTCGTGCCACAGGCATTCACTGCAGACGCTGGGCTGCATGTCATGGTCCAAGGGCAGCAGATCCCGCGCCTGCAGCTGTCGCCGCGCTCCATTTGCCATCAATGGAGACACCCAGGTGAACCACAGTTTGGCCCAGGCAGGCTGCTGGCTCTGTTGGTGTGCAAGGTGATGCCGGTGCCCATGCAGCGGATGAATGGTGCCGCCTGCCGGGATGAGCAGAAGACGAACAGAGTGAGACGCTGGCATGTGCTTGCGCGCACGATGAGCTGTTTGAACGCGGTGCAACAGGCAACACGCACCCTCCTCATCCGCCAGCAGCCACCGCCGCACGTCGCGGTCCTGCATGTTTGCTCGTTAGCGCCTTACACGGCGCATCCGGAACACAAACAGCAACGCAGTGATCACACACTTGGGGTGATTCGACTGTCCGTCACACAAAGCAAGGGCATTCACCGCAGCTGCAACATCTGTCCCAGCTCCGTTGAAAGGCGAAAACACCAGGAACTCATGGTTGCAAACACAGGATGTTTATCATGACGCAGCTCACAACAAGAGCACGAAGTTTGGCAAGGATTGCAGTTCAGCTGCACTGTGCAGCTTAGTATTGTGATGGCAGTCCAGGTGCGGGCAACACGGCGCTGGACGTAGAACTGGCGAGGGGAGAGGTGGTGGAGCCTGCAGCTGTCGATGGCCGCTGGATGTTGCCAGAGCTGGGCGAGGCTTGCACAATCACGCTCTGCTTGATCAGCCCGGGCAACGCCTGGGTGTTGGTGATGCTTGGCGCCGCAACCACCACGGCCGCTGTCAGCTGCTCAATGTCATCATTCACAGCGCGCAGGTTGTCCTTGAGTGTCTCGATCTCGTCATGCAACTGCTGATGCCGATCCAGCACATGGTTCTCAGACTCCTGCATGTGTGCATGAGCAGCAGCAGCAGAGGTCATCACAGCATGCACAGCCGCTGAATGCAGCCTCTAGATCTAAGTTGAATCATTTTATACACACTATGCCCTGGAAGTTCCAGGCTGGAACTTTCCTACACTGAACGAACTGCATCTTCCTGCACGACGCATCTGCTCGCATCGCGCATCCAGCTTTCCAAGCAACCAAACCAGTGCAATGTGAGCCTGCCCCGCACCTTGAGGTCCACGATCCGTGCGTAGCTGGTCAGCGCCATTGCCAGGTCACGCTCCATGGCTGTGCAGCGGCCTCCCAGCTCGGCGATTGTGATGGCCAGCTGCGTGAGGTCGCCCAACTTGGATGTGCCATCGCCGGCAGCAGCCACGACGTCTCGTATGCCCTTGACCTCGGACACGAGCGCGTCGTGCTTTGCAGCCAGTGCCTCCGCGAATGCCGTCAGGGCCTCTGTCCGCTGCGCTGCTTCCGCACCCACACGTTGTGCCGCTTCGATCGCCACATTCACGCGTTTGACCAGGTCCGCGAAGAGCAGCGGGTCCATACCAACGACCTCCAGCTTTGCCAACTGCTCAGCCACCTTGGAATCCAGGCCTTCGGCTACCATTGCTTGCTCAACAGGTGTAAGGGCACCGCCCGCCGCCTTCTTGGCGGCGACCGCAGCGGTCGCGGCTCCGGCAGGGCCTTGCATGAGCTGGTCCACAGCCCGCTCGCTGTCGCCCACTCTGCGGATAAGGCTGCCCAGCACACCAGGGCTCACACCCAGCGCTTCTAGCTTGCCCAGCTCCTCCACCACCGCAGGCTCAACACCCGTGTCCAGCAACTGCTTCTGAGCAGGCGAGGGCCCGGCAGCGCCCGCCCCCCGCTCGGCCGCCGCTGCCGCCACTACTGCGGCGGCCGGGTTCTTGAGCAGCCTGCCTACCGCCTGTTCAGTGTCCCACTGTTTCTGGATGACGCCAGCAAGCGGCAGAGGGTCCACTCCAATAGCACCCAGCTTTGCCAGCTCCGCTGCCAGCTGCGGCTCGATGCCTGCCGCCAGCATTTGCTGCTCTGCGACACTGCTGCCAGCCCCTGACGCCTGTTTCGAGGCGGCCGCGCTCCCCGCAGGGCTGTGCAGCAGCCCCTCCAGCGCCTGCTCCGTCCTCCCGAGCCGCTGCATCACATCCGCAAACACTGCTGGGTCGACTCCCAACGCCTCGAGCTTACGCAGCTCGTCCACCGCCTTCGCATCCAGCCCTGCCTTGACAGCATCCTGGTCCGCGGTCGCTGGCGTGCCGCCGTTCGCAGCTCGCTCCTCAGCGGCGGCCGCAGCAGCAGTCGCAGCGGGGTTCTTGATGAGCCTACCCAGCGCCTGTTCAGTGTCGCGCTGCCGCTTGACCAAGTCAGCAAACAGCAATGGGTCCAGCCCGAAAGCCTCCAGTTTCGCCAGCTGCTCGGCAACCTTGGGCTGAACGCCCGCCACCACCATTTGCTGCTCCTTTGCCATGGGCGGCTTGCCGCCCTTCTTCGCTGCTGCCACGGCAGCCAACACCGGGTTCTTCGCCAGCTTTGCCAGCTCCTTCTCCATGCTCGCCTGCTTCTTCAGCAGGTCAGCAATCAGCAGAGGGTCCACCCCCAGTGCCTCCAGTTTAGCCAGCTGCTCCGTGACCATTGGGTCCGTCCCGGCCGCCAACAGCTGCTGCTGTGCAGGGCTGGGCGAGCCGGCAGACAGGACCTTCTGAGCAGCGGCAGCGGCAGCCGCAGGGTTGGTCGCAAACGCCTTGAGGCCCTCCTCTGTCGCCGCCTGCCTGCTCATCACCACTGCAAACGGCGAGGGGTCAACGCCTAGCGCCTCAAGTTTCGACAGCTGCTCCACCACCCGGGGTTCCATCCCTGCTGCCAGCATCTGTTGCACTGCAGGGCTGGGCATGCCACTGGAGCTGGGTCTGCTGGCCGCTGCTACTTGCGCCGGGTTGCTGATCAGCCGCTTGAGCCGCTCATCCACCTGCCTGGTGTCCTCCTGAGCGTTTGCCAATCGCTTCAGCAGCTCCGCCCAAACGTTTGCGTCCAAGCCTAGGCCTGGCAGGCGGCCGACCTGCTCCGCAACCCTGGGTTCAAGACCCATCGACAGCAGCTGCTGTTGTGAGGGCGCGCTCCTGGTTGCAGCTGCGACGACCTCAGGCGAAACACCCGAGCCTGAGCCCGTGACGGCGCCTTCAGCCAACCTGCGCTCCAGGCCCTCGACCCGGCTGAGCGCTTGCCCAGCGGACTCGGCGGCTGAGGCCGCGGATGTTGCGGTGGCGAGCAGGCTGACCGAGAAGGTCTTGAGCTGGTGCTCCACATCCGTGACGCGTGACTCCAGCGGCTGGCTGCTGCTGGCCCTGAGGCGTGCCAGGTTAACGTCATGATCATCCAACCGCGCCTCACACCTCACGAGGCGAGCCTCCCACTCAGCCCCAGCCGTCCCAGCAGCGGCGTATTCACCCCCGCCCCCGCCGTCGCCGCCGTCACCGGCCTTCGCCTCCAGCTGCTGCAGGCGCCGCTGCAGCGCGTCCGAATCGGCTCTCTGCGCCTGCAGCTGCCTCTGCAGGTCCTGCACCGTGTCCTGCAGTGCGCAAACCGCGTCCGATTCGTCCGCACCCGCCACGCCGGCCGCGCCATCTCGGCCGGGACGGTAGGGATAAGTGCGCACGCGGTTGCCCTGCGGCTGCTGCCCCATTGCACGTGCTTCCATGAACTGCAGCCGCTCCAGCACCTGCGCCAGCCATGGCGGCAGGCAGTTGGGGTCCAGCTGCCCCAGCTCCAGAGCGTTCCATGACCTCTCCCCCGACAGCGATCTGGCGATGGGGTCCGAAAGCGCCGCGGCCGCGCGCTCAGCACCCGGCGGCGACCATGAGTCGCGCAGGTTTCCGGCGGGCATGAGGTTGTTGAAGCGCGGCGGGCGTTGAGACACGCCGCTGCTGGGTCGGCCTTGGAAGGGCTGCTGCCCCGCCGCCGCCGCTCCGCCGTTGCCAGGCGCCGGCATGGTCTGTGTCCACAGCGTGGGGCCGTCTGCGTCAAGTCCGAACCCCGAGTGGCCTGAGCCCCGGGGCTGACGAACCTCTGTGGCGCTCGCGCTGTGACGCAGCTGTGGCAGTGGGGCCACTTGCGCGTCAGGCTTTGGCGGCAGCATGGTTTGAGGGTCCTGCGGGTGTGAGGGGAGCGAGTGATGAAGCAGCCACTAAACAGCCAGCAAGGCAGTCACAACGTCTGCATTTGGCAAGAATCCAGAAGCCTGGATCACTCCCCATCTGCAACATCTGACTGCTTCGCCAGTCATCACACTCAGTGGCGCTTGCCAGCATTGCTTGCCCCCTTACACCTACCACTGGTGGCGGGAGCCCCTTGGTGCCCAGCTTGTATGCATGCTCCATGAGCAGCTGGAACAGGTCCCAGCCACTCTCATCAGACAGGATGCACAGGACCTTGAGCCATTGCGTGTAATTCAGGCGGTGGCTGCCGGGGGTCTTGCAGCGCACATATGCAATGTCGACGGAAGAAGAGTAAAGGGGACCTGGCGTGCGACGGGGAAGGGCAGGTGTCACAGCAGCACAAGGCGCAGGGGTGAGAGGTGCTGATGGTATGCACAACATGTCTGGCAGAAAAAACAACTTGCTCCACGCCACGCTGAAACAAATATCCCGCTGCCTCCCAACAAAACCAATGCTCCTGCCTCCTGCCCTACCTCCTTCGCCCACCAGGCCGATGTCCTGCGTGAGGCGGTGCAGCTGCTGGGCGACCATGGCGGGCGACGAATCTGACATCATCATGCGGCTCGTACCGCGGGCAAACTGGCAGTACGCGCCAAACACCTGACGCAGCGCTGGGCTGTTCTCCGCGTCTGCGACACACCATGCAGAACAGCAACAGCAGCTCAGCGCCTTGTTGTTCAAGCACCCGGCATAGGCATTTGGGTACCTGTACGCATGCTCAACAGCTTCTCAACTCCGGGACCATGACCGTCTCCTGCCTCTTAACTGACAAGCACTTGAAAACCACTACCCTCAGAGCATGACTGATGACCAGAGCTTAGCGCCCCCACAAACCAGGCAGATCACGCACCTGGGGGTGGCTCCAGCGCTTGGTTATTCCCCTTGGCCCTGCCCGCTCGACCCAGCTTTGCTTGCAGCTGCGCCAGGCGCATGTACATGGTGAGGAACTCATGCAGCGTGAAGCGCTTGTCGCGGTTGGACGCTGAGTCCAGAGCCAGGGTGTCGGCTGCAACAGCAGGCGGTCATGTGGGGAGTTTGATGCTTTAGGGTGAACAAGAATGCGACATGTGTGGTGACGAGGAGCGGGTGGTCGTGTGGAGCGGGCATTGTGGATCAAGTCAGCATTGCGCGCCCCCACATCTACACTTAGCAGATAACGAATCTGGGCCGAATTCCGCAGGGGTCCATACTCACCAATCGTCTTGGGCAACAGACCCTGCAGTGCACCCATGTCTCCCAATGCCGACACCAGGTCAGCGCGGTCCAGTAAGCCCTTGGAGTCGGCATCATAGGACCAGAACGTGGTGGCGGCCTTGTCTGCTATTTGCGCGTTGAATGTGCCGTCAGGATCGAAGCCAGCATCCTGGCCATGCATGGTTCCACGCACAAGCTGCATCAGCATGCACTGGTTGCGCGACATGGCCTGTTGCCATGTATGCATGGCTGTTGCACTCATGACATCGACACGGCTGGTGCGCGTTGGAATACATGCACAGGCGTCGACCTCGCGCATGCTGGCTCACCAGCTCTGGTGCCCATCGCGCACCCCCTTCGGAGCTGCAGTAGCTGATTCGTGCGCCGCGAGGTGGCATTAGAACGTGCCACGCCGCCGCGGTGTCGCCCATGCCGTGCAGCCTCCTTCACGCGTCAGCTGCTGCTGGTGCGCACTGATGGTGTGTGCGTGCACGCGGATGACTCCTGGCCCTTCGAACCGCACTGTCCACGCTGCACAGGTGCTCCTGACTGATGGAATGCTTTGCGCTGCTGCAGCGTTTGCTCTCAGTTTAGCTAATGTGGCACAAGGTGCCTCACAACGCAACAGGAATGCGGCACCGCCCAGCCTGTTCAGCTGCTAGCCTGATGCACCTGAGCGAGCGCTTTAGAGCTAAGAGCGCAAGCGACAGTCTGTGGACCATTCAGGTGTGAGGGCGAAAAACATTACCCAAACAAATAGCACAAAGTAGCTCCATCAGCACCGTTTGTCAACACCAGACAGTTCTATCTCTTACTTGCTCAACTCCTCAAGGAACTGGCTGCTGGGCGTGGGCTTGCTGAACATGGGGTACGTGAACTTGATGGCCGCGCTCTGCTCCTCGTCGCTGCACAGCATGCAACACCGCAGGGTCACACCCTTCAACAAACTCCATGGCATGTAAGAGACTTGAAGCGTGTGGAAACAGGGGTACTGCGCTATGCAATTGCCGTCGCCTTTTCAGTCACAAATGCCAAAACACCTTGCATTGCCAGCGTCACATGATATGGCTCTCAACCCAGATCACCCACGCACCTGGTGGCCGCCAGGCAGTCTGTCAGTGTCACCACCTCGTAGCCACGCTCATAGGCCGAACGCATGGTGCTCTCAACGCAGCAGCTGCACAACACAATCGGCAGCATTCCGCAAAATCAGTCCCGCAGAATCAGCCCCCCTGCCAGCACAATTCGGCTACATTATCAGCCGGCAGCGGCAGCCGGCAGCGGCAGCCGGCAGCGGCAGCCTTGCAGGCATTAGGGTGCCATCAGCAAGCAATTTTCACCTGAGCCCCTATTGATGCTGCCGCTAAGCCCCTTATGCTCACTTGGTCAGAAACCCGCCCAGCGCAATGGTCTTGATGCCCCGCTGTCGCAGCATGAAGTCCTGTGAGGGTATGCAGGGCGCAAGGCGAAACGGACAAAGTTTGAACGCTGACGACATGAGCAGCTCAGAGGCAAGTTGCCCGAAGGGCAGTCAGCTTGCCAAACCCCGCCCTATTCCTGGAGCAGGAGGGCAATCGCCAGAGGCCACACGACACCAACACACTCCCTGCAGCCTCCCCTCAAAGCGTACCAGGTTGGTTGATGCAAAGCCGCACAGGCCCCTCTTGCCCTCCACCACCAGGTCCTCCTTGACAGGCTTGAGGCTGTCCACGATGGCGCCACCCCACTCGCTCTTCTTGAATGCCCCGGCCGCCTTGACGCTGCGGTGGCAGCACAAGCACCCAAGTTTGGCGACATGAGCCTTGGTTGCTGAGTGCATGGCGGGCATGTCATCCTGCAAGCAGCTGTTGATTGGACAGCCAAAGCCGCCACCGCGCAGAGAAACTGGCCAACTCTGAACCTGTTACTGCTGCTGCCTACTTGTGCTGCCTGCCTTTTGCTACTGCTGCTGCCCTCCACCAGCCACCTCACTTGGCCAGAATGCCAAATTGGCCAGATATCTCTTGGTAGTCGTCTGTGAAGACGATGGGTGCGTGCACAATCAGCGCTCCCTTCTTGCGCGCTTCATTCACCAGCCTGATCGTGTTCTCCAGCATCTTGGTGCTGTGCTCCCAGCAACAGCAACAGCAACAACAGCAGTGGCAACACCAGCAGCAACACCAGCAGCAGATGCATAAAATGAGTGACAAATGGACATGTGGCAAGTTGGCAAGCTGTGAGTCATAGGCTGATGTCAACGCATGTGCTCTGGAGATTGCTGACTGGCTACAAGCCCTGACAGGCAGATACCAGGCCCTGTTCCTGATGCCGCTAGTCAAGGTGCTTCATGGCAGCTGAATGCAGGCACGCTGTCGCACCTCTGCATGACACCCTTGACGGCCCCATGCAGCTTGCCGCCTTCCGATGTGAAGTCATTCTGCATGCAAGCAGCAACCCAATCCATACACCTGCAGCGCTTGTCACATGTCCGATTGCAATTGCTGCAGCTTCAAAGCACACACCCTGTGCAAAGCAGACCCTACCCCTTACCTGGTACTCGATCAGCACTACCGCTGTGCTCTGCAAGCACAAAGTACATCCATGTGGCAGTGCATTTCAGCTGGACCTGACTTCATAGTTGACATGGTGCACCTTGGGTGCAGTGCAGTGCACCTTTGGATCGTAAGCATGTGCAGCCAGGCAGCGCCCAGGTGCGCGGGCCGCAATGAATGACGGCCGGCCAGCAGCGCGCAATGTGCACCTCACGGCTGCGTGCATGTTGTTGTTCTCAATGACCTGACCAGCGGGTCGCAAATTGTTGGGGTGGGGGAATCAGGTGGATGCTATTCGTGAAGGCAGCGCCATTTACACAGAAGGTCGGTGCAGAACACACCTGGCCATCGAATACATTAAAGCTTTATTAGCTGACAGTGCAATCAGATCACAGCAGAGGCCACATGTCGGGGAGCGTGTCACAGCGCAGCACACTGAGGAAATGAAAAAGGGAAGAGAGACAGGACAGGGGAACATACCTGCCTGTAGAGGTGCAGACTCTGCACTGCAGATTAAAGACACAGGAAAGCAGGACACGGAAACACAGGCCCGCATGGGAGTGCAAGGCCGGGTGAGGGGTCATGACAAAGGCAGACAAAGAGCTCTGAACTGGGAGTCCCGGAATGTGGGAATCTGGCACTTTGACCACGAGGGCCATGTCGTACATGACAGTACAATGGTGGAACCTGGTGCATGGATTTCCAAGGTCCCCTCCCCCCTCCCCTTTTCTATACGCGCTTCTGGCCTGGTGCCAGCAGGCGTCACTCCTACTGCCGTGAAGGTTCGTATACCCTGTGGACACTCCATGCAAGGCGAACACACCATGGCCGGTACTGCCTAGGAATCTGTCCAGGACATGCATGGTCTGAGGGTGACCAGAGATCGCATGAGGGGCGTTTTGACACTGCATTGCCATTGTAATGTACGGCATGTGTGTGAAACCATCCCCCAGAGGTGCTTTGCCCAAGGTGGCAATGCCCGCCTCGCTGCAAGCCTCCAGGTGGCACAGCTGAAAGTAGCAGCCATGCTAGAGCACTGCTTGTGCATGCCCTGCGGAACGGTAAGTAGCTACAGTCTGTGCTTGCGAAGCCATTTTCCCATTCTTCAGGCAAGGGCTGTGTGCTCTTCCCCAAAACCCAAAGCCCCCTAATGCGCTTTAGCTAGCCTAGGCCTAGACCTGTCACGAGGCGAAGGAGCTTTTCTAGCTGTCCTAACTCCTCTGGCTGTTCAAGCTGTTCTAGCGGTTCTAGCGATTGCCACCAAGGCAATTGCAAGCTGGTGGAAATGGCAAGGAATGGGGCAGCTTGACAATTAGCCGCAGCTGTTACTCAGCTCCAATAGCTGACGTACTGCGCGGAAAGCTGCTGCTGCGGAGCTTTACTCGGCGGGCACCTGCTCCGGGTTCACCGGTGCATTCGGCCTGAGGCACCCAGCAGGCGGGTGACGGCGCGGTCCAGTTCATGAAGGTTCATGAAGTTCCACTGATCCGTGGACACAGCATGGCGCATGCTGGGCCACAGGTGCGGTTCTGCATCTGCAGGCCTGGCTGGGAGCCAGGGCGTGAGTTTGCTCTGATGCACACGCCGCTCTTCACTTTCTTCCACAGCTGGTGGAAGCTGACTGAAACTGCTCTGATCATGACCGCTGACCCTCCCCCCTCAAGGTGTCCCAACCATCTCAATCCCTTCCTAATTTACCTAATTTAAGGCACAGGGATCCCAGGTTTGCACCAGCTGAGCCATGGACCGCTGCCTCATGACTGATCAGACTGCTGTGTCGGGGATTGACGCCGTGGCTCTACACCGCTGGCGTTGTTGTAGTAGCGTCGGCCGCCCCTCACGCTCGCCTCGGCAGTTGCCTGGAAGATGGTGTCCAGGAAGTTATGCTCCCGGTCACTGTCACCCGTGCCCTGGGCAGACCTGCGGCCGCTCTGCCCTCCCTTGCCACCGCTGCCCAGCTTGAGCTTGCCCGTGGGGCTGCTGCCGTAGCTGCTGCTGAGCGTCTCGGCATACCCTCGCTCGAGGCGCGCTAGCGGGCCAGACTTGGAAGACCGCAGGTCAGGAACGTGGCTGCGAGAGTGCCTTTGCTGGCTATAACAGGCACCCCCGTGCGCTGATACGTCCTCCCCGGCGGCGGGCCGGCCATGCACGCTGCGATCCATGCGCTCCGATACGGCCATGCTGCACGCGTGCGACAGGCCGCCGCCCCGCTCCCCGCCCCGCACGCTGCTGTCCGCATCCGCAATGCGCCGCACCAGGGTCTCCAGCACATGCTTGCCCTCCTTCTGAGATTGACCCTGGGGCAGCGATCCCTTTGGGGAGTATGGGGAGCTGGCTATGCTGGCAGAGCTGCGCGGCCGGTGCGAGCGGTCGTTGCTGTTGCTAACAGTTCTCGCCCCCTTGCGGACGCTGCAGTCTGGGGCTGCACTGATGGCCATGGCAGCGTCAATGTCACTGTCCCCTACAGAACGGAACTTCACAGAGACATCGTCCGATTCCCAGGCCTGAGTGCGCTGCTTTGAGCTCATGGAGGGGTCGCCTGACGTCAGCGGCCGCACCCGCAGGGTGCTTGAAGAGGTGCTGGGGCTGCGGCTGCTCCTGTGCCGGCAGCACTGGCCTGCCTGCATGCATGTGGAGGCCGCAGTTGCATGCATGCCAGGGTGAGGAACGTGGGGTGGTGGGTGGTAGCAGCACCTGCCGTTGCCACCAGCTGGATTCATGGACGGATCTTGCAAGCTACGGACTAACCTGCACAGAGCCCTCATCGACGCGGACGCAGCCCAGGAGGCGCGCAAAGAGACCCATGGTGCAGGGCTGCGATGCCCCCTCTGTCTGGCTGCGATCAAGGCCTGCGCGCGCCCAAGAGGGTGAGGTAGATCACACTGGGTGCTGTGACGGCGTCTGCGTGACATGCAATTTTGCGTGCAAGAGCATGAAGGCAATGGGGAAGCTGTGTTCGCGCGAGCAGCCTGCAACAGGCGGATGGTGTTGCCGCCCTACCTTTGGTTCCGTTTATCTGAAGCCGCCGCAGCGTGCAGCTTGATTAATGCAAGGGCCCGCAGCAAGGCTTGACTCGTGGGAGGGGAGGATGTATGCGGGAGGGAAGGATGTATGCGAAGGGCCGTTGCACTCAACCAGGAGGAAGCGGGCTGCAGCCTGAAGCGAATTCGAGACAGATGCGCTGCCGAATTCGTGCTTTAGTCCTGGAGGCGAAGGCGAGCTGCTGTGAGCGCTGACTGAAGGGTGCTCGTCATAAGCACACACGTGCGCCCAAGAATCGCCGCTAAATGCCGCTGCTTGCGTTGGCGAAGCTAAGTGCAATGGCTTGTTGCAGTGCAGGCACCACTCCCTGCCGAGTACGCCCTTGAAAATCTGTGGCCCACTGAGCACCCCGCGCGCGTAGTACGACTGTGAGCTTACCACCTCACCCCACAGTGTTCGAGAGCATGTGGAAGGAGAATAAGAAGCCGAAAAGACGCAGCTAAGCAGCATGGTGACATTGTCCTGCACTGGGCTCATGGACGCTGTGTCATGGGCTGTGGTGTTGACCGGCTGCGCAGCTGTGCTTGGTCCAGCAATCAGCCGCAAGTGCCCTTGATTCGTCATTGGACTTTCAGCTGCATCTTGCGGCAACATGCTTGCCCAAGTGCAAGCAGTGCTTGGTATGGATGATGAGCACCTCAAGCTTCTTCGCCTCAGGCAGGGGGGCTGTTGGCGTCCTGTTGCGCAACAGCATGCTTGCAAAGTGTTTGGTTCCATCCCACGTCAAAACAAAGGCAAATGCACAGCAGCATGATCCACAACGCACAAATGCCAATCAGTACACACAGCAGCACACAACTAGCAGGGCACTGTACAAGTAGGACAAGGCAGGCAAAAAAGTGCACTTGCCGTGTGGCACCACGAGCCCATGCGGCCCTTTTTTATGTGTAGGGGTCCTTTGTGCCCTTGCAGCGCCTTCCGGGCGGTAAATTGGCTTACCTACCGAGCCCATGTTCGGCACAGTGTGGTCATGCATGAAACAAGCTGGGCCTGCAGAGGTCAGCGCGCGGAGACAGCTCAGAAACAGCAATGTATAGCACGCAAAAACAACTTCCACTGCAAACAAGTTTGCAAACGAGACTTGTGGGTGTCATTGGTGTCGTGGCGCCTCCGCGACCAGCTGGCAGGCTGACCTGCAGTGCCCAGAGGCCTCCATGGAGGCCGCATGCAGGCCGCTGGCCATCGGCCTGCAGAATATCGCTCCTCATCCTCTTTCTCTTCAGCTGAGCTTCACGAACTCAATGCCCAGCTGTCTGCAGTCAGCCGGACCTGCAGGTGACTGAGTAACTGAGGGAGGCTGTGCAGCTGCACACTACTCTCCTTGGCAACCTAGGCAGGCCTGCCCGTCGGGAACGTCAGCCCAAGGCCTTTCTCCGCAAGACATTTCACGGACACTCTGCTGCTCAGGGTATCTGAATACAGTACCTCATTTTGAGGTAGGAAGCTGCCCACCACCACCCAGCTGGGGCCCAGCCACTCCACCTTTTCAGTTTGGCAGCAGGAAAACTGAACACGTGCAGTGCCCCCCCCAACGACGTGCCAGGACTGTAAAGCACGCTCCTCCCACCTCTCCCCTCGCCACTCCGACCTATCCGACCTACCCACCGCTGTCACCATTGGCAGCAGATTAGATGCTGGCGCTTCACCAGTCCACGCCCCGCATGTGTGGTGGCACGTAGTGCAGGCCCAGTGCGTTGAAGATGTGCGTCTCGCTCCTCGCCGGCGCCTGTGGCCCTGCCAGCACCTTTAGGAAAAAAAAGAGAAAGAGACGCTTGAGGAGGTACAGGCGGCATGAGCAATAGGCGATCGTAGTTGAGCATCTCCGCTACGTAGATCTACCAGTAGTGATGCAGAGTAGATGTCGGAGCGCACAGACACCTAGAGGGGGGTTCACCAGGCACAAGCAGCTGTTACTACTGGCAGACGTGTTGGCCATTGCGCTTGGCCGTTCCAGTTGCCATATCACACCTACCTGCACCGCCCTCCTCCTCTCAATCCACACCTACCTGTACCGCCCTCCACCAGTCAACCAACCACCGCCTACCTGCACCGCCCTCCTCCTTTCAATCCACACCATCGGCCTTGTAACAAACCAACCAGATAGAGTGGGTTTGTACATGGTCATTTGGGAACTCAACAGGCACGGAAGGTGTGGGGAGTTTCCCATGGGCTGGCCAGGATCACCGGAAGGGTGGGCCAGACAGATCGG
>JAWZTI010000780.1:0-20791 GCA_039880955.1 Chlamydomonas urium
CGCTCAGCGAGGAAAGTCGTGGCGGCAACGACGTCGTTGGCGGCGAAGCGCAGCGCGCGCCGTGACTCGCGCAGCTTGTAGCCCATGGAACCCAGCTGCGCCAGCGCGCCGTCCTCCACCTGCGCAGCGGCGGTAGGCAACCGTGGAGGGGATTTTCAAAGGGAAATGCTAACATAACAGTGAGGAGGAGGAGAGCCGGGAAAGGCCGTGCAGCTGCGCCAGCGTGCCATCGTCCATTTGCGCAGCGGCGGTAGGCAAACGTGGAGGGGATTTTGAGCGGGAAATGCTAACATAACAGTAAGGAGGAGGAGAGCCGGAGGATGGTGTGCAGCTGAGCAAACGTGCTGTTCTCCACCTGCGCAGCCGCGAGCAGCAAATGTACAGGAGGTCTTGGCTGATGAATTTGAGTAAAGTAATGAGGAGGGGAGCTGGAGGATGGTGTGCAGGTGTGCCAGCGCGTCATCCTCCACCCGTGCAGCCACAACAGACAGATCTGGTTGATTTGGGGCAGAAGCCAGGTACGAGCAGTGGGGAAGAGGAGAAGTGGGATATGGTGCTCAGCTGCGCCAGCACCCAAGGGCCTATGTGAGAAATCGGCTGTGGCGGCACCGCGTCCCTTAATCCCTGGCCTCGCCCCCACCCACCTTGAGCTTTGCCAGCTTCTGCTCAGCTGCCCTGAGTGCCGCCTCGGCGGCGACTGGGTCCCCCGAGTGGTAAGCAACCACTCCCTCCATCGCCTCCAGCCGCACAAACTGCAGCGGCGCAGGCATTGCAAGGCAAGTCATGAACATGAGAGCGCAACGATGATGACAGCCAGTATATATATGTAGCAGTCTTAAAAGGCGAAGGCGTGCCTCAACTGTCTGGATCACCTCCAGGCCCTGCTCTTCGCCTCCCACCCCTCTGCACTCACCGTTCCCAGCTCAGGGCTGAGGCTGGTGCCATGCAGCCTCCGCGCCCTCTCCAGATTGGGCCCGTAGGCGCGAGTCAGCGCCTCCCTGGCCCTGCCCAGGCGCTCGCGGCACACGGCCAGGCGCCGCACGTCGCCCAGCTTGTACGCACACCACACGACGTCCAGGAGCAGCATGCCAACATTATCAATGCCCGACAGGAGGCTGCAGGGTGGAGGGGGTGGGGGGGCAGCGTAGCCAAGGGGCACAGAAGCAAGGCAGGTGGCTTGATAAGCACAGGCTTGTGTGACAAGTGGGTTGTGGAAGCAGGGCCAGGGTGAAAAGCAAGGCGACTGCTTGCTCCTGCCTGAGCACCCTTCCCACCTTGGCTCCACCAGGCTGAAGCACTCCTCGCTCAGCATCAGCTCATCCAGCGCGGCGGCGTAGTCACCCTTGGCCATGCTGGCCTTGCCCCGCTCATGCATGGTCAGGCCCATGACCAGCGCCTTCTGGTCCTCTGGCCGGTACTTCACACTTCCGCCAGCCTGGTTTTCCAGCGCCAGCTCGTGCCCCTCCTCATCGCGGCCGCGACCGTCCCTGCCGACCAGGCCCTCCACCACGCGCTTGACGCGCTCCAGGCGCGCCATGCGGTCGGCCTCGCTGGCCAGCGCCGCGCCAGCGGCGGCGCCGCGCGTGACCAGGACGCGGCTGGTTGGCGTGATGCCAAAGGCGCGCAGGGTCTGGGCGTCCTGCCATGCGGCAGGCGGAGAGGAAGGGAAGGGGGGACGCATAGTTACAAGCAGTTCCCGACGATGGCGCAGCTGGCATTGAGGCTGCAGCTGCTCAAGGCTGGTGGTAGGTCGCAAGGGTGTAAAGGGGCATCGTTCTTGCGTGCAGTTCGTCCAACTGCCTTGTCACCAGGCCCCCCCAGGTGCATACGCACTGTGCAGAAGATAAGCAGCAGCGAGCAACCTCTCGAAGCAATCTCATACGCAATCCGCACACCTGATTCAGTGTCTTGCCCCCAACAATGAGCTTGATAGTGGCGGCAGCGGCTGCGGCATCAGGCCCTGCAAGCGGCCCCAGGGCAGAGGTGCGGAGGCGCTCTCTATAAAAGCAAATGAGGCCTCGTGCAGCATACAGTCGCGACGTGTAACAGTGGGCGAAACGACTGACGAGGGGTTGGACTTTGTTAAGCAGAATCAGCTAGGCCACTCACCCCCGAGCAGCCGCGCAATCTCTGCTCTCAGCTCGCCCACAGTGCTATCCAAGCTTGGCAGGAACACAGAGCCTACAGATGGTCAAGGGGCGAGGGAAAGCACTTGATTAGGCAACATCACACAAAGGGTGCCATGCAGCCGGGGTGAGCAAGGGGGAACCCTGCCTAGCGAAGCGCCTGGCAAGATGATGGTGTGTCATTGTGCATGGCGCATCGACGCGGCGCCCAATGACGAGGCAAATAAGCAGCTGCCAAGGCAGTGGCCATACGTGTGGCACCAGGGCAGCATACACGTGCCGCTGACAGCTACCTCTGCGTGCCTTACTCTCCAGGGCAGGAGTTTGCAGCAAAGCATGCAGTGCATGCCAGATGGCCCAGCTGCTTGCCAGCTCTGCCCTCGCCCTCACCAGATAGCGCTCCAGCCACCTTGATCGCCAGCTCGGCGCCCAAGGGTACGGTGGTGGAGGATGAGGCCATGCTGCGTCCCGCTCTGGGCCACCCAGGGAAACCTTTTCCCCCTACTCTGGTGTGGGAAGTTAGACAACCCGAGTTCAATCCCGAATTTCCGATTTGATGTGTTGCGCATGCGGCCCATCTCCAGGTGCCCCGTGTACAGCAGCCGGCGCTGCTCTGCGAGGGTGCAGGCAGCACCACAACTGGGTGATGGTGCACCTCTCTCCCTGCTGCAGCTGAAGCAGGCCCGAGACGGGACAGCAGGTGCAAGGCAGACTGGAAAGGTGAGGCAACTAAGCAGCTAAAGGCATGAGCATAGGGCTTGCATGCGGGCACAGACCATCTGCTGTTGGCTGATAACTGGCCTCCGCGCTGACAAATTTGCAGGCAAGTGGCAGCAACACACCTGATTTGGGCAACAACCAGCAGCGGCAGCAACGGCAGCTGGCAGTACAAGCCAGGCCATCGTCAAGCAAAACTCCGGCCAAGGTCAGGCGGACGGAGATGGGGCACACCAAGTCTTTGCAGCATGATGGTGCCTCATTCTGGTGCCTCATCAATAGGTACGCACATGCTCCACCACTGATGCTGCACAGGTCAACCCGCATGGGGACGGATTAGGGACGAATTCTGGGGCTGCATCAGCAACCAAGGCACCAGGGCAGAAGGGTGTTGAGCTCAACGGCGGCAGTAGCAGCGCTGCCAACAGCGACAAGGCCGCCACCTCAAGTGCAGGCGTGGAAGCAGGGTCAAGGGCTAGAGGTCCCAGCAGCGGCAACGATGGCAGCAGCAACGGCAAGGCTTCTGCAGGTAGTAGAGAAAGCAGCACCAGCGCTGCTAGTGCTCACGTCAGTGCAGACACCAGCAGGAGCAGCAGGAGGAGTCCAATTAGAAGCAACACCAGCAGCAGCAGCAACAGCAGCAGCAGTAGCAGCAGCAGCAGCAGCGATGCCAGCGTCAGGGGCATTGTAAGTGATTGCAGGCATGATGGCAGTGGCGCCGCTGGTATCAGCAATAGCGGTGGAAGCAGACGGTTCACTGGCAGTGGTGTAACAAAAACGGGCTACGTGGATGGTGGCAGCAGGACAGGCAAGAGCGGTACATTGCAAAGCTGGAGACAGATTGACAGTGACATCATTCCTGCAGATCAATTGAGTCAGCAAGATGGGACAAATGACAATGCATGCCCATTCCAGACCTCATCCGCATCTGTGTTAGTCACATCTGATGGAAGGGACACAATTGACACAACTTCCACAACCGCTACATCTAACAGCATGGGGCAGCAGCTGAATGCGGCCCGCCTGCATGCACTGCGCATGCTGGACCGCATGCCACTGTCTGCATGGGAGCTGGAGACGAAGTTGCAGGAGCGGCGGGGGCTGGACCCCGCACTCACTGCACAGGTGGTGCAGGCGCTGACGGAGCAGGTGTGGACACACATGCACTCATGCGAATACGGCGGGATGCGCCTTCAAAGGGATAAACCCTTGACCCTGTATAAGGGGAAGAGCGTTGGGCAGGGTGTGGTCACATGATATGCAGCAACAGCAGCCACACATTGGTGGATTTGTTCGTGCTGCAACAGCCATTTCCACCCGCATCCCCAGAGCTAGCAGGTGTGATGCCTACGTAACTATGTATCTGCCCGGCTTGCTGCTCGCCAATGCCACTGCAACTGCCTACAGAACACGTTGCTGCTGCACATGATGTTGAATGCTCTGCGGCTGCTTGCCTTGGCTGCTTTGGGTGTGGCATCATCATGGTTGTCTGCCATTGCTGCTGTTGATGAGGCACCACCTGCGATTGTCTGCCCCTGCCGCACCTTCCAAAGGGCCTGCAAAGCGATGCCCAAGTGTGCGAGATCTGGGTTCGCTCGCGCTGGAACCAACAGCTCAAGGCCCCCACCATCATTCGCCAGGTGCGTAGAGGTGGCACGGAGCCAGTCGGCGCCTTGGAGTGCAGGATGGGACAGAACACAATGTGTTCTGGATGAGCGTTGGAATTTGCTGGCCATGTGAAATTTGACATGTCCATGCTCGTTTTGCGGCAAGCTTACTGGGGATGCAGCATGTACCCACTTGGTTTGGTACCTGCTCACTCGAGCCGACATTCACAGCCAAAAGCGTTCACAGCTGCACCCTCAATCCCGCTCTGCTTGTTCAGGAGCTGCTGCAGAAGCACATCGCCCCCCATCTTATCGATGAAGCAATCCAAGCCTTTTTTGGTGGGGCGCTGCGTATGAAGCCTGCGGTGCTGTCCCTGGCGCATGAGATGCTGGGTGCTGGCGACCTGCAGCTGTCCAGCGGCGGGCGGCATTGCGAGGGCGCAGAGGACGAGCCTGACCTGGGTGAGTGGGAGGGTATGGCCGCCTGGACAGGTTGGCCAAGCAGGGACAGGAATTTGTGCTGCAACGTTGACTTGGCTGAGTGTGTCTGAGCATGAGTGCTTGCTCAAGCCACCTTCCCGCAACATGCCTCTGCACTGCCTGCGCTCATATGCGCAGACATACCTGTTGCTCCCATGATACTGTCTGACAGAGCTTGTCTTGCATACCCATGCTGTCCCCTCAGCGCTGGCAGCGCAACTAGTGGAGACCGCCAAGCGGCGACTGGCCAACATGCAGCCAGGGATCAGCGCTGATGCCAAGCGGTGAGTCTGGCAGTCGTGAACCAGGCTGATTGATGCTGGTTTGAACGCCAAGGGTTCTGTCGTGCCGCCTCTCTTGTATGCCTGACACCTGGCCACGAGTTCAGGTCGTAACATGTAACCGCTGTTTCAACTGCTTGCTGCCTTTGGTGCAGGAGGCGGCTGACGGGGTGGCTGCAGCGTCGGGGCCACAGCTGGGAGGTCATTAACACCGTCGTCAGGATGTGTGTTACATAATGCCGCTCTGGTTGCTGCTTGCTCCACAGCCTGTGCATGTCTGCGAATCGCGATTACACATGATGTGCCATACGGGTCATTGATAACATGACTTGTGTTACACGAGTTGTGTAAGATGGCACCGCTGGCTGCATTGCCAGTATGATGCGGTGTAATGGTCAAGAGATACCAACGCACTCATTTTGGGTTGACACACCCCGCAACAAAAGTCATGAAAGACAGCACCTGTGGACACCCTCGAAACATTTATGAGTCAACGTAAGATAGACTACACGATGCCATGTGGGTCCCAGCAGAATTTCTGAGGCGCAGCTCCCAGCGCATCCAGCTGAGCCAGCACCTGCAGCTCCTGTTCGGACCAAGGGGCCAGCAGGTGCTGCTCCGAGAACTGTGCGATGCGCGATGGGCTGACCGACTTGGGGATGACTGCGCAGCCTTGCTGCAGGCCCCACTTGAGCAGCACCTGGCACAAGGACCATGCCAAGATGAGGGTGCAGGGAGGCATCAAGGCAGGGGGCGGTGGATTGGGTAGGCTTCAGCTGACATACCACTGTGCATAAGAGGTGGCCACCGCTCGTCGGCAGCGATCAACCATGTCAGCAGCAGCAACCGAATCTGCCGTCAGAACAAAGACGCTTCCTACCTGCGCTGGCGACCTGTTGACTTTTGTAGCAACAGCTTGCACCACGGGGTCTTGCAGCAGCGCACCAGCACCAAGACTGGCGTATGCAACCACAGCTATGCCTGCGGGGTATATGTATGTATGTATGATGTCACGGTCTACAGGGGGCCAGGGGCAAATGAGCATAGACCAGGCGTCAAGATGCAGGGCAGGGCTGCAGGCTTGGTGGTGCCAGGCCGGGGCTTCAACAGACGCCATGTGGGATCAGCTGTCACCAGCATCTGACGCGTGTTGATGGTGCAGAAGCCAATCACTTACAATTGATTGCACCTTCATGGCCGAGCCTCACCGTTACGGCTGCATGCCTCCCGAGTGGCTACCGCCGGCCAGCGTGGGTGCACCTCAAACTGATTGACGCATGGCGCCACGGCTGCATGCGCCATCAGCTCCTCGACATGGTGGGGCTCGTAGTTGCTGACGCCAATGGCCTTGAACTTGCCCTGACTGGCACACAGGGTAAGATTCAAAGAAGCAGGGGTGCAGATGGACAGGCAGACACTGCTCTTGGGACACTACTGGCCCACTCGAGACAAGCTTTGGTCAACCGCCAATCTACAGTGCCTTGATTGCCCGCTGTCCCCTTGCAACAATGCCGACCAGCGGTGCAAAGTCTCATGCCAGGATAGCATGTAAAAATTTGCTTGCAAAGAAGAGACTCGTGGGTGTCAAGCTTACCGATAAAAGTCCTCCATCACGCGCCAGGTCTCGAGCCTTTGCTGTGAGTTCTTGGCCGAGTCCGGGGGTGTCTTGCTCGCCCCAGGCCAGTGAATCAGCACTAGGTCCTGCGGATCAGCAACACAGTTCTACATGCATCACCCTTGTGTTCCGCGTTGTGTGCTGTGGTGGGCTGCTCGCAGGTGGTGCATGGTGGGGCACTCTTGAATCCACCTGTCCACAAGGCACCCAATCAGGTTGTCCTTCACCTGGTTCTGCCCTGTCCCCAAATGAGACACAAGACCTTCTTCCTTAAGTCAAAAGAGCCCTCGCCTCTACCCTCTCAGCTACTCGTTCGAGGTTGTCAAGCGTCTGCATTGCAAACGTCCTCACCACATAGCCGGTGTCCAGCTTGGCCAAGATGTCCAAGCATGCCGCATGCGCTTTCTCTGTGCCCTGCTCGTAAGGCGAGATCTTGGAAGTGACGAACACCTGCCATGCACTGATGCAAGGGATCAGATCGCTGTGCAGCCATTCGTGAGAGGTGTTGCGCAACAGATTGCACCTGCTGTTCCGCCATGCACCTGTTCTCTGGGCACATTGGAAGTCTTCAATGCCTTGCCGATGGCTTCCTGGTTCTTGTAGATGGAGGCTGTGTCGATGTGCCGCAGTCCGCAGCCCAAAGCAGCATGCACTGCGCTGACAACTTCTCCTGCGCTGCTTCGAAATGTACCCAGCCCAACGCGAGGCAAATCCACGCCGTTGCGCAGGGTAAGGGTGCGAGGCTCCATGATTACACGGCGGCAGGGCAAACTCTTGCAAAAACGCGTTCGTAAAAGCAAAAAACGCCAGGCGGCGCCCTTGGGAAATGTTTCTAGACAATGAGGAAATAATAGAAGAGGCACACAGCCACGCCCAGCAGCAGCCCGAAAACGATACACGCGCTCCAAGCACTCCTGCCAGGAGCATCACAATTTGTGAGTCACAAGTTTTGACTCACACCGCAAGCGGAACAGTTCCTCAACGCTCGACAAACAGCAAAACCAAAAAACCAGCAACTCATACAAGCAGGCACATATCTTCTTCGGGGTGCAACACGGTTGTGCCCTTGTGGGGCAGCAGGGTTTCAGTCTATAGCTCAGATGCAGTCCGTTGCACTACCGCCCTCCACTGCCTGTCGCAGCTGCGCCCATGCATCCTCATGCCAACGGCTGATGTCAGCGTGTGCCTGGTGGTGGTGCATCCACTCGGCCTCTGCATCCTTGGGGGTGTTGGCCACTATTGTGCTGGGCCTCGGCAGCTCGGGCCTGGACTCCAGGGAGGGTCCCGCAACTTCCAGGGCGCTGCGCTGGTAGCCGTGCTCCAGAAAATGCACCGTCGAAACCCGCTTGAGGTCATGAATGCGCTGAGTCAAAGACCCTGCAACACCAGCTCAGGGAGTTAGCTGCGCTTTCCAGGTAGGGTCAAGACGGCGGTGCGCAGGCTGAGCGGGAGCAGGCCGCAAATGCAGCCACGTGGCCTGTTGCTGCAGGCTGAGTGCAGGCGTGCGCAAGCGCACCTAGGTGTGCCGCGTTCCAGTTATCAGTCTCTTCGCAGCCAGTGCTGAGGCAGTCACGCTCAGGCTCGTCGTTGCCCGCGCTGGCAGCCACGCGCAATAACGAAGGGCGGCGGCCATGGTGCAGGTAGGTAGGGCTGGACTGCAGGGCCACTGCTGGCCGACGGGCGCAGACGCGCGAAGCAGCGGCGTTCGAAGTGAGCAGCATAATTGCAGTGTTTGGTTTGCAAAGTAAGTGGTACGCCGTCTTGTGTTTCAAGAGTACCCAAGCCAAGTGGAGCCCGCCACTCCATCCAGCGCTGGTTGAGGTGTGAAGGCGCGTTAGCGCCACAAGTGGCGCCGAGTCAGCGTCGGTAGAGCGTCGCAGCATGGCGAAGGGGCCGATTGCGACGCTCAGCTTGGCACTGTTCGTCGGTGCCATCTATGCTGCCGCTCTAGGGCCATTGTTTGCGCTTGTGCGCCTGGCACTCACTGGAGGGACCGACCTGGTAGCATGGGCCATACTGGCCATGCTGGCCATACTCACTGTGCTGCCGCTGCAGTGGACAGATGGGCCGTTATCCAGGGCTCTCATGGCACGCGTGACAAGCAACGCATGCCGGTACTTCCCCATTAAGGTTGTGCTGGAGGATGAAGACGCCCTCAAGCCAACCGGATCCTATGTCTTGGGCTACGAACCCCATTCTGCGCTGCCTGTGGGGTGGGTTGGTTCTCCTGTGCAAGGCGCATGCAGTGACAAGCAGCAGGTGGCATAGCCTAACTGATCATGCATGCTAGCCACCTGCCTGTGCAGGGTGCCGGCAGTCTTCTCAACGCCATCGCCAGGCCTACCCAAATTCCTGGGCGGCGGGAAGTTTCACAGCTTGGCGTCTGGAGTGTGCTTCATGGTGCCCCTTGTGCGGCAGCTGTGGTGGTGGCTGGTGAGTGTCGTGCCACAGCCTCCAGCCATTGGTTCATACTCTGACGTGGCTTTACAATGCCCTAACAAACTGCATTCTTGCTCATGAATGAATCGCCTAGTAGGGTCTGAGACCAGCAACAAGGGAGGTGATGAACGAAGTGCTCGGCTCGGGCGGCTCGGTGCTGCTCAACCCAGGCGGTGTGCAGGTGGGCTGGCCGGGCCAGCAGTCACTCAATTGACTGAACATGTTGCAATCCATGGGTTGCCAACCATGGGAACAAGACGTGTTCAGCCAAAGCAGCCGGGATGGGCGGTGTGACAAGTTGCCAAGACTCTGTTCTGCAGGGTTGACCCGGTTTCCTGTCCAATTGTCTGCCTATACCCTCCTGCAGGAGTGCCTGTACATGACGAAAGGCCAAGAGCTGGTGTTTCTTCACAAACGCAGGGTACGAGGGGCTGCTGCAGTGTATGTTACCAATCGTAGTCACAGCCTGTGGTCACCTGCAGCAGCAACAAATGGCCTTGGCTTCGCTTACACTGCATTTCACTGTGCACATTACTTGCAGGGCTTTGTGCGCATGGCCATTCAGCACGGTGCTGCGCTGGTGCCCATCTTTGCATTTGGCCAAGCCGCCTCTTTCACTTGGTACCGCCCGGGGCCACCCTACGTTCCTCGCAAGCTGGTGGAATGGGTTTCACGCAAAGCAGGTGCGCTGTTGTTTTCAACGCAAGGACGGTCACAGCGTCCAACTCATAGCTCACCCCTGCCTGTGCCTGTGCAACTGTGTGCAGGCGCCGTGCCGCTCATCATGCATGGGCGCTGGATGACACCCATCCCGCATTCCTCGCCCATCACGATAGTGGTGGGCAGGCCAATTGAGGTGCCACGCATGGACAACCCACCAGATGAGGTGGTTCAGCAGCACCTCGAGAAGTTTGTCCTAGCCATGCAGGAACTGTTTGATAAGCATAAGGCAGCATGCGGGTGCGAGGACATGACATTGACGGTGATGTAGGCCGTAGCAGGTTTTTTCATACAGGGTTCCCACACCATGTGACGTGTCAGTCGAGCTCCCACTTGGGAACTGCGTTGGACTCCTTGAACCCAAGCGCACTCCGTTCCTTCACATTCAACGCTTTCACGATGCAGACGACGACACGATCGGCACGAGTGAGCAGTCGGGCTTGCTGCCCGGTCGCGAAAACACGCCTGCGCGTTTGGGCCGCTGTTACCAACGGCAGTGACAATGGCGGGGATGGCGGCGCCTTCAGCCGCATCAGCACCATGCATCGCCTCATCAAGAACGCGGGTGGAACGATTTTGGTCCCAGGTGGGCCAGACCCATCAGAAACCTTCCCCTCGCGCATCCAATCCGGTGGACAGCACAGCACTGCGCGTGTCCATTTGCTTTGCAGGATGCCATGTCCAATGCTTTTCTGCGTGCCCATGGTGTGCGCAGGTTGCTACGATGCGCTCAGCGCCCAGTGCATGTCCAGGAGCGGATTCAAGGCGGCGTTTGTGTCAGGCTACGCGGTGCGTGCCCTTGTCAGGGCAGCGCACTGAGCTGCAACCTCCCACATGCTTGCACCGACGTGCTCTGTCGACGCATCAGATGCCTGATGGGAAGACTTTCTGAGCACCTTTTCCATTTTTCATGCTTAGGTGTCTGCTTCCACGATTGGCGAGCCGGACCTGGGGCTGCTGACGCCCCCAGAGATGGCGACCAAGGTCAACCAGATTGCATCAGCGGTGCCCACGCTGACGGTGCTGGCGGACGCCGACACTGGTAAGGGTGCAATATTGAGCTTGGTTGGTGGTATCAGCACGGTGTGGTGGTGGGTGCATTGGGCTCCAGTGCGCCTGCTGAGTTGCACGCTGCCTTCATTGCTGTCCTGTGACAGGCGGTGGCAACGTGCTGAACGTGCAGCGCACTGTGAAGCAGCTCATTGCCGCTGGCGCCAAGGGCTGCTTCATCGAGGACCAAGAGTGGTAAGGCAGGGGCGGCTGACTGATGGGAAGCCCCTTGTGGGGCCCTGCAGGCAATCAGAGGATGACAACTGAAAGCAGTGGCCTGTCAAGCTGCCTTGGATGCCTCGCAGCCAGCTGCCCTGTCACGTTGGGGCTGATAATCTGCGTGTCCAGAGGCCTGTTGTCGCATCACTTCTGCCTGTGCTACCCCCTACCTCCACGCCACCCAGGCCCAAGCGTCCAGGCCAGCTACGCAACAAGGTGGTCATTCCCATGGAGGAGTTTGCAGGCAAGGTGGCGGCGGCGAGAGAGGCGATCGGTGACGCGGACTTCTTCCTCGTTGCGCGAACAGATGCACGTGGCTCCAGCGCCAAGTACGGCCTGGAAGAGGCCATCCGCAGGTGAAGCTGGGGGCGGGGAAGGGGGGTACCAGGGGGCGTGTAAGGTATGTAGCTTGGGATGGCAGGAAAGTCCAGTATGCAGTGCTGTGTCAGCAGCAGCGCTGGGCTGCAGGCTTCCATCCGTTGGGATACAAGTGCAGCGTCAGTGCGCACACCAAGTGGCTTTATAAAATTTCATTTCCTTTCAACACCTTCTCGCATGAACCCCTGCATCGGGCCTGGTGCCGATGCTCTGCTTCACTTGCGGCGCCTGCACGCATCAACACGGGAGGGAAAGCAAGTTTCTCCCCACTACCCTACGTGCCCCCTTTCCTGCACCCTGGGCAAACCTGTCCGCTGAGGCCGGCGCCATCGCCTCGCTCTTTGAATCGCCTGCACAGGACCCATGAGGAACAGCTGAATTTTGCTCACCCCTGCCCACACTTGGTGCTCACCCTCTGCACACGCTTTCAGGGCCAACCTGTTCATGGAGGCTGGTGCCAACGCGTCGTTCGTTGAGGGCGCCCGCACTGTTGAGGAGCTGCAGGAGATCGGCAAGCAGACCAAGGGCCTGCGCGTGTGCAACATGATGGAAGGCGCCGTCACGCCCATGTGCACCCCCGATGAGCTCAAGGCCATGGGCTTCAACATCATCATCCACCCTGTGTCTGGCCTGTACGCAGCGACACGGGCGCTGCTCAACACATATGACATGCTGGCAAGCAAGGGCACGACCAGGGGCGACCTGGACAAGCTTGTGGACTTTGAGTGAGTGGGGAGGGGGACTGGTGGGCCACAATATGACGGGAATGCACGTACCTAAGGCACTGTGGCCTTGACCGCCTGCTAGATTTTGAGTTGTCAGTTGGCAAGTGTGTGGACTTACCCATTGAGGCGCAGCGCTGCTCCTTAGCCAGTCTTTGCAACCCCACCGCACCCCTGTCCAACCCCATGACCTCAACCTCTGACCAGACCAGAGAAGACCACCGCCAATGTTCACCGCTTCCCGCGCCCTGGTCCTGTGACATTATCCCAACACACACAGTTGACATCAAGCCCTAAAATCTCCGCCTTGCATCATGCCCTTGCCATGCGTTGACTTGGCCCTTCCTGTCCACAGCCTTATTTCTGCAAGAAGGCAGCCCTGAACCTCGCCCACCTGCCCCTGTGACGCCCTCAGGGAGTTTGGCAAGATCATCAGCCTTGATGAGAAGCTTGCGACTGAGGAGCTGCTGACCAGGCGCGAGAACAAGTTGACCGTGCGCGTGCGTGCCCCCGGTCGGCCAGTTTCTGACCAGTGAGCAGCAGTCAGCAGCACAAGGCCATAATAGTGCCTGGCAGCCTGAAGGGCTGAACAAGTGGCGGGACTTGCCTGTTGAGCTTGGTCTGCGAACGGAATGAAGGAGCGGTCTGCATGCAGTTGCGCAACCATGACCATGACATGGCATTGGCCGCTGCTAAGGACGGTGTAGGGGGCGAGTGGGTCGACGAGCGCTGGCAGACGGAGCCTGGCATTGTATGATTGCGGGCACCAAGGAAGAAGAACCTGACAGAACGATGCGTGAAAATCAAGGCTTGGCACACACTTGCGCTGCCTTGCCTGACACATGCATGTATTGTGCATCCAAGCTGTGGATTCCACAGTCTGGTGCTGGTGTGCATGCGGCCTAGGCCCGTCGGCTCTCGCTGCACCAGCAGACAGTTGTATGTGGTGCTGCAAATGCTGTGCCTGAGGAAGAGGTTGGGTTTCATGCACGAGGGATCAGGTTTGCTTGGATGTGAGAGGGGAACCTTGCCTGGCTGGCGCAATTTCATGCTGTTGAGGCAGGGCTTGTTCAACAGTTGGCCTTGTTTCATTGCACTCACGGTGGTGAAGAATTGCAAGTTTCAAGAACAATTGAAGTTTCTTTAAAGTTGGGGGCTAAGGATATGCATGTGCAATACGTTGAGCCGTTTGCAGTCGGCAACCTTGAGGCTCAAGGTCCCACCATGCATGGCGCAGCGCAATGCCACTCTAACCACCCCACAAGTGTTGCAGTAGTACCAAGGCAGCTGCTGCACTCTGCAAAGTAGGAACTGCAGCAGCACAGGGCGGGGTAGGTGGGGAGGGTCCTCAGGAGAGTGACAGAGACCAACTGGAAGGGCAAGGGCTCGTCAGCAGGCTAAATGGGCGCCGCGGAACAGGCTGTTTAGTGGCCATGGAGCCCGCCGCAGCTGCTGTAGCAGCCATAGCTGGCAGGGTGTCAAACGGATTTGCTGCCATAGGGTATATGGATAACATGTGACATCACAGCTTAGAAGCAAATCTACGGGCCGCGCTCCTGCCCAGGCCTGTGGAAGGCCAGCTTTTTGGAGTAGGGCGCCACATCGCACAGCGCAGCACCTCTGGGTCACCCTTGTTGTGGCTGGCCCACACGAATTCAAACTGCATGTGCAGGGCCCTCTTGCGCGCGAAAATAATCCCTCCACCTGCATTCAGGTTAATTGGCGGCCAGCTATCTGCACATTGCTTGACAGAGCGGCAGCGGCGCGCGTTTGCGACTCGGGCTCTGCGACCTCACTGATGATCTGAGTCTCTGACCGCCGCCCACGATCGCTGTGCAGCGGCGCCAAGCGCAGCGCAAGCAAGGTGCGCATCCCACGCGGGTGCGAGGAAGGCATGCGCTCACAGGCAGCGAGGAGGGCTGGGTCCGCGCTTTTTGCGGCTGACTCTCGCGCTGATCCCGCGTGGCGTTTGCAGCGCCTTCACGACGCCGGCCACAACGCCACGCTTCTCGCAGTTTCCTGCGCTTGGGCATGGCGGATCCAGCTGCGGCATTTGGCGCGGCAAGCCCGTCTGCTGCAGACGTGCTTGCTCTACAGCGCCTCGAACAGCAGCAAGCAATCACCACGCTGCCGGCACGCGCCTCAGCAGCGCCGCCAGATGCAGGCGCAGGCCTGCTGCCGGCCGCGTTTCCGGGGCCCTTGTCGGAAGGTGCGCGGGCACAGATGCCGTTGCAAGGCCGCCTCAGGGCTGCAGCCTGTGATTGGTGGGCATCGTCGCTGCTCCAGCACCCTGCGCCCGCAGATGGCCGTGTTTCCAACCCTGCATGCATGTCGCAAGCGCTCGTTGACCATGCCACGCTGGCCTGCTGCCATGCAGACCCCATGTACACCACGCCACCAGCAGCGGTGGCAGCAGCAGTCCCGTTGACCTCAACTCTCACTTCGTCATCCCTGGCGGCCACAACAGCCCATGCTCACCCCACCAGCCCCGTCTATCCATCCGGCTCCGCTGCTGGACCTGCCAAGCAGCCACACGCCACTGCCCAGGGCATTGACAACGTGTCACACTCTCGGCAGTCACCCTCACGGCCGTCGCCCTTGCGTGCTAGACACCAAGCAGCTGGCCAAGTGGCTGCCTGCAGTGCCGCTGCGCCAGGTGCTGAGCGTGCACCCTCAGAGACTGCAGCAACCGCCCAATTCCCACCCACAACCCAACCTGCTACAGACCCGCCGCATGAACTGGGCAACCAGCAACAGTTGCAGCAACAGCAGGCGCAGGGCCAAACAGGCGTGTCGGCGCCGCCAAACAGCTCCCTGACTGTCACAGGCCTTGCCTTCAACACTCCTGCCACCGAGCCCCCCCACCCCGAGACGCTTCCCATCACCGCCGTCAGCGCCGACCTGGACGCCCTAGACCTGGCGGGCGGCCCCACATTTCCGCCGTTGTTCACACCCAGCGACGCCGCGGCCCGCCACCTGGCGTGCCTCATGAGGCAAGGCGCCAGCCAGCTCACCGCCGGCAGTCACCAGCCGCCGCTCCTCGACACGCCCTTCTTCTCTCTGGGCTCGCTGACGAGCTTTGCTGGCCTGATGAGCCCCGCGCACCTGCAAACGGCGTCTGGCGCCGCCCACCTGCCGCTCACCTCCCCGCCCCCCCTGACTGTCGCTCAGCACAGCATTGGTGAGTGCTGCTATGCGGACTTGTCACTTGTGATAAGCTGCGCTTCAGCTGCTTACACGTAAGCACCTAATCCATGACGATGGCCGCCGGGAGTAGTTTGAAGGGCGTGCGCTGTGCTGCTGCAGTGTCAGGCAGTCCACGTGCTACCTGCCTGCTGTCCTGGCCAGTTTCTATTACCTCGTTATCATTGCCATGCCCTTTGCTGCACTTTGAGCTCTACGGTATGCGTCGTGCTTTCAACATAGCCATCCTCTGCCCTGCTTCCTTCCCCCTCCCTTTCACCTCCTCAACCGTTCCCCCCTACACCATTGCCGTTCCCCCTTGCACCATTGCCATTTCTCGCAGGTGGCAGTGCTCAACGCCGCCTCGCCTTCCCCACCATCAGCCGCCTCCCTTCTTTCCACATGGCCACCCCCGGCACCTTTGGCCCCGGCATCAAGTCAAGCGCCTCGACTGACGATCTGAGGGGCCTGGGTGTTGACGATGCGCTCTTTCCAGGTGGTGGGCAGCTTCCTGCCAGCTCCTTGTACTTCCGGCAGCGAGCGCTGCAGGGCTTAGGGCAGGTGCAGGCGCCGGGGCAGGCGGACGATCACGGTAATCAGGAGCATGGCAGCCAGGGGCAGGGCCGAGGGCTGCACCAGCCACGACTCCCAGCGCAACACCATCAGCAGCTGCGGCAGCTGCACCT
The DNA here is from genome assembly GCA_039880955.1 of Chlamydomonas urium. Taxonomy (NCBI): domain Eukaryota; kingdom Viridiplantae; phylum Chlorophyta; class Chlorophyceae; order Chlamydomonadales; family Chlamydomonadaceae; genus Chlamydomonas; species Chlamydomonas urium. Next base: position 16,224 of record JAWZTI010000780.1, read on the forward strand.
GCACATGGCTGGCCAACCCACCCACTCTGCCACCGCCGCCGCCGCCGCCGCCGCTGCTGCTGCTGGACCCTCCATGCAGCATGGGCATGGTCCAGCAAAAGCCGCCATCCATGCGCCCTCCGTGGGAGCGGGCTCAGCTCCTTCCTCTGCACGAGGCCCTGTCCCTCCCCACGCACCAGGCCCCACCCCTGGTACTGTCCAACAGTCCGCGTCCCAGCTGTCGATGCCGGACCCCCTGCAGCTGCTGCAGTCACAAGGCGGCAGCCAGGCCGACACCTCATCCGCCTCTGTGGGGCTCAAGGTGAGGCCTGGTCTCTTTATCGTCGTGCACTTTGTGTATACCAGTCAGGAATGTGTGCAGGTCTACAGGATACCAGGCAAAACTTACTCAGACTGCGCCTTCATGTGCCTTGCCATGGTGATAGGACTGTTGACATATGCCAGTCATCAGCTGGAGTGCCAAAGGCACGCAGCACCAGCGCTCTGCCAGTGGAAAGTCTGCCTTGTGGTCTCGTGCTCACACTGCTACTGTGACATGAGTGACTGGCCTTGACTACTGCGCCGTGCATGCACAGGGCTACTATGGTAATGTGGCGATGACTTGCAAGTGCCCAGTGCTCCTGCTATGCATGCGCAGGCACAGGCACTGGCCAGCTGTGTTGTGGCTGCGCTGCAGAGCAGGGCCAGCAGCAGCGGCAGCCCTGTCGTCCTGCCGCCCTCCTACGCAGACATCCTCACCACCGGTCTGCTGGCAGGGCAGGTTAGTCATGTAGAGGCCAGGTTGTGGGAGCAGGGCAGGCAATGACTGCGTGCCGTCTTGAGTATGTGTAAGTGCGTGTGTGCCGTTGTCTTGGCGGTTGCCCAATGAGGCACTCGATGCTATCACCAACATCCGTTCAGAGCTGAACAGCAGGGCATCCAAGCGCCTTCAATTCCTATCCCCACACACCTGCCCCTTGCCCGCAGGCCCCTGCCTTCACCCCCTCTCCTCACCTCATGCCCTCCTCCCCCCCTCACATGCCCCTCCCTTGCTTTCCCTCCCCTCAATCCCCCCTCCCTTGCGCGCCCTCCCATTGTGCCCCGTGCCCCCTGCCAGGCCCTTGGCTTCCGTGGCCACGAGGGCGAGGTGGACGCCAGCTGCCGCCTGCGTGTGGGCAGCTTCGTGCTGAAGCCTGACCAAGTAGATGACGCAGGGGCGGTGGAGCTGCTGCTAATCAACCTGGACTCAGTCAGTCTCAAGGTCAGTGCGGGTGTGCGAGAGCTGATGCGCTCTGTTCCGCGCACATCGTACGGTGTCGGGCTGTCAGCTACACAGTATCTTGCATAATGACGAATGCTGTAGACGCAGTCGGTCAACCTGGTGGTGGTCAGTTTCAAATTCATTGCCACTTGCTCACACGACTCCTTGCCCGAATCCTGCCCGCAGACCTTCCGAGAGCTGATGCGCCCTGGTGCAGCCACCAGCATCCCTGCTTTCAGCGGCTCATGGCTGCACAGCACCTCCCCAAATCAACTGTCAACCGCCGCCGCCCAAGCCCCCAAGCCCACTCACCGACCCCAGAGCGGCGCCGCCGCTGCAGCACGTGCTGTTGCACTTGCACCTGGACGGGAGGGCAAGAGGCTGGCCGCAACAGGCGCAACATGCGCAACAGGTGTTGCAGGCGGGGGCGCCACGGGGATGGCGCGCCAGCAGCCTGCTGCAGGGCCGGCCGGAGCTGCGCTGTGCGGTGCCGCCGGCCTGAGTCAGCAGGCGGCCGAGATCCTGCAACAGCAGCAGCACCTCATGCAACAGCCGGCTCCCCCCTCCTCCGGACTGTCCCTGTTCAAGTCCCTGTATCAGGCTGATGTACCTCCACTGTGGCAGCCAAGCCCATCCACCTCCTCCCGCGCCCCAGGTAAGGCAGAGACACGTGGAGTCCATGAAAAACAGCCTGGGGGACACCTAGCGTCCGTGTCGCTTCGGATGTGGGGACAGAGGTGCAAAAGGCACCATGCAGGGTGCTCTCTTTCCCTGGCACCTCTTTTCCTAGTTTTTACCAGGGGCCTTTTCTCCTAGTGCCTGTTCCCTCGATGTGCCAGGCCAGAGCTGCTGAACGCCTTTGCCCCCCACCCCCTTGCCCCCGCTGCGGCGCTTTCCCTAATCTCAGGCGGTGGGCTGTGGGAGCGGCTGCAGCGCCTGGATTCCGACATGATGCAAGACACGCCTGCCTCCCAGACCGCCCAGACCGCTCCTGCTGCTGCTGCTGGGGGACACGGCCACGCACCCAATCCCAGCACGGCAGCTGCCGCTGGCTGCATGGCAGGGACTGCGGAGGCAGCAGGGCAGCCTGGGGCTGGCAGGTACAGGGCCGGGCAGCTGAAGCAGGAAGCTGGGGCAGCTGCCGCTGCTGCATGCACCTGGATGTGCCCCCTGCCGCTGCAAATGCATGGCGCAAGGGCCGCACCCTCCTCATACAGCGACCCGGAGTGCGTCGCGGGGTGCAGGCCGCGCTCGTTCGACGCGTCGGGCTCACTGCTGTACCTTCCCGCAGCCCAGCACCACACCACGCCCGCCAGCGGGCGGGTGCTGGGACCTGGGGGCTTCGGCGTGACGGGCAGCGCATCCGCGGGGGCGGCTGGCGGCGGGCGCAGCGGCGGCACGGCGGCGCCCCGGTCAGGAGGGCCTGTGAGGTCCGGGTCCAGGCTGCACATGGCGTCGGACGACTCTGATGAGGCGTCCGCTCATGATGCCGCGGCAACGCTCACTGCGCTGGCCGCCAGCCGCATGGAGCGGCCGGCGGTGTCTGCCAGAGGCAGGAGGGGGAGCGGTGGCGGCAGTGGCGGCAGCGGCGGCAACGGGAGCGGAGTTGCGGCCAGGCGCAAGCGGTCAGGCGTGTATGGTCAGGAAGTGCTGAAATCCTACCGGCCAGCCAAGCGCAGCAGCACCGCTGAGGAGGGCGACATGAGCCCTTCGTCTATCGACGCTTGGGAGGTAATGGGTGGGGTGCGGGGGGATGGGAGCGGCGGCGTTGGGCCCCAGGGGACTGTGTCGGCTGGAGAGGGGGGCCTGAGGCGGGCCAGGCACCTTCCCAGCAGATTCAGCCAGCAGCAGGTGCTTGGAAGCTGCGTGACACCACCTGTCGGCACCACCACAGCCGCTACTGTGGCGACTGCTGAGGTCACCAGCCCCCGCAGAATGGATATGGAGGTGGAAGGTGTGGGAGGTGTGGAAGGCGTGACCAGTGTGGGGGACCTGATGGCAGCCGGGGACAGGGTGCTGGCTGGGTTTGATGGTCACCAGGTGGGTGTGGTTGCTGAGGTTGGCGCAGGTCCATATGCGGCAGGAGAGGATGACTGTGGGGTTGCAGGCGCAGCCGGGCACCCGGCAGAGGGCGATGCCCCCGCAAGGGTCGCCAACGATTTGAACAGGCGCAAGCGCGCGTTGGGCAGGGGGCGTGCACAGGAGGCGGTTGAGGCGGTTGGGCGGGACAGCGATGTGCCTGCAGGAGCCATGAGTGACCCTGCTGGCATGCGGGTGCCTGGCCAGGTGCAGGAAGGCTCTGCGGCAGCTCGGGCAAGGGGCAGGCCAGGGCAAGGAGGAGTGCTGGGGTCAGTGGCGGGGCCCGGCAGCCGGGGGAGGGGCAGTCGTCGGTCTCAGGTGGCTGTAGGCAGTCAGGGGCACAGTCAAGGCCAAGGGCGGGCGGTGCTGGGTGCTGGGCAGGGCTTTGCAGCCAGGGGCCCCCGGGCAGCATCTGTTGCGGCCGCTGCGGCGCTGAGGTCAGCGATGGAGCTGGGTTCAGGGGACGAGAGGCTGGAGGAGGGCGAGGGGCCTGGGGAGGAGGTTGCGGGGGAGGAGGAGGACGATGCGGAGTGGGAGATGCAGGCGGCGTGGGCCAAGCAGCACAGGGCGAGGCAGGGCCACAGGGGCGGCAGGGGCAGGGGCAGGAGCAGAGGCAGGGAACGGGTGGCAGCAGGCGTGGGGGTGGTGCCTGGTCCTGTTGCGGCGACGGAAGGCCCCGCTGCCGCTGCCAGAGCTGCACCCGCACCCACAAATGTGCTGCCAGCGGATTCAGAGGGGCCTGGAGGCGCAGTCAGGGTGGCGGCGGCGGCGACAGCGGCGGCTGCGGCGGCTGGGGAGGGGTCCTCACAGCTGACCGAGTCAGTGGAGGCGACGCAAGCGTCCGGCGCGGGGGCGGGGGCGGGCGGCAGCGCCAGGTCAGCGCAGCCCGGCAAGAAGCCCAGCCGCATCCTGGCGGCGGTGTCGGGTGCCTCTCGTACCGCCTGTCGCGCACGTGCGCTGCCCGGCGAGAGCGTCGGCGGCGTGCCCGTGTACCGCGGCTACCACCCGCAGTGGGCCAACAGCTGCGCCAGCTGCGGCACGCAGACGGCGCCGACGTGGCGCAAGGGCTGGCCGCTGGTGGGCCCTGGCGCCGCGCCCGACACCCTGGCGAACCTGTGTAACGCCTGCGGCATCAAATACAAGGACGGCAGCCTGGCGCCACCGCCGGGGGCCTCGGGCGCAAGGGCGGGGGTTGGCGGCAGGGGGGCCGCAGGAGTGGCGGCGGCAGCTGCACAGGTGACGGCGCCGC
>JAWZTI010000781.1:0-20784 GCA_039880955.1 Chlamydomonas urium
CTGCCCCTTACCCCTGGCTTACCGTCAAAGACCGCAAAGAACGCCTGCTCCGACTCGCCGCCAAACCTGCAGGGACAAAACAAGCAAGGACCGCACCCTTGTCTGCAATGGCAGCATCGCGCGACGAAGCAGTTGAGGCACTTGCCTAACCATCGGATGTCTGCATGCCGAGCCAGCAAACGCAGAGTTCAAGCCGCTGTGCTTAGACTGCGTCAGCCTGAGCACCTACTTGAGCACCTAGCCCCCTTACCGCGCACACCCATGCTTGCTGTGCACACCCTCACTTCCCAAGTGCACAGGGGCAAATACATTTGTTATGGTACATAGGTCCTGGAACATCACCTTTCCAACCCACAAGCCTGACCTGCTGATCATGCAGCTGGCGTCCTGGTTAGCCTTGTCGGGTGCGTCTGGGTAGAAGCCGCGCTGTGTGACGCTCGCGTAGCGCAGTGTGACGCCCGTCATTGGGAATGACAGCGACTGCGTCTCAACGGCTGTCTGGCGGCTCTGCAGGTAGGGGAAGAAGGGTGGGAATGAAGGGTGGGTGGGTACAGTAATGCAGAGGACGGGTGGGTTGAGGGTGCAAGCAAGGCGGGAAAGGAAGGGGGGAGGGAGCAAAGCAAGACGGAATGGAAGGGGTGAGGGAGAAAGGAGAGGGGAGAAAGGGCTAGGGCATGTTGCGCGCCAAGAGTGAGGGAAACAGGGCAATCAGGGAGGAAGCAGAACCGGCTTCGTTGTGATGCCTTGCATGTCTGCAGCTAAGCAGCTTGCGCAGCTAAAAGCGATGCGGGGTGGACAGCTGGGTGCTGTAAGGGCTGTAACAATCATCAACACAGCATGGGCGTCGCTGTGCAGGCAGTGATACACCCTACACGCTCCAGGTCACGGGCACTTGTTAGCACCGCCTTGCTCGGTCGTCCCCCACATTCTTAAACCTCCACACACGCCCCCACACCTTGTACTCTTTGGCTGTCAGGGGCCCTGTTGTGGGCAGGTACTCCATAATCTCATCAGAGCCCATCAAGTCCTCCAGGTTTGCAAAGGACTTGGACCTCTGGGAGACAGGCTGGCCCTTATCAGCAAGGTTGTGGCTCTCCGTGCCATCCTCGGAAAGAGGAGGCGCCTCCTCCTTAGAGAAGTTGCAGCCCTGTGCATGCATCAACGAGGCCAGGGAGATGGGGCATGAGCCGTCCGTGCCATTGCTGCAGGATGCTGCTGTGATGGCATGCACAGCCAAGTGCTGTTGTGCATCTGTCTGCCGTGCATGCAGTTGCGCTAGGCTGTTCATCGCCACGCTCACCATGCTGCTTGCAACAGGCAGCCTGCTCCGCGCCGCCGGAATGTCTTCAAGCAAATCAGTGCTAATAGCGCTGCTGCATGCAGCGGGCCATGCCCGCAGCGCTGCGGTGTGCGTATATGCACACGCTGGCAATGGGCGGCAATTTTACTACCGAGCAGTAGCGGCGTCGACCACCATTTCGCGCGGCAAGTGGCACCTCGATACGTCGAGCATCAGCAATGAAACACATGCGTCATTGCAACAAGTGTGGGGTATGCACCCCCAATTTTGGCCGGGGGCGATGCAGGTGCCAATAAAACGCACTCTGCACCGCCTTGGTCTCCATTCACCTCACCAACGCGCTTTCGGGGAGCGCCAATTTGTTGTGCGTGAGGTGGAAGGCGCGAGGCGACAGGGGCCGCAGGCAAAGCCAGCTCCTGCCAGGGACGTCCACCCAGCTCCGTAGCCCACTCAAACGCACAAGGCAAGCGGTTGGCAATGCTTGGGGCCGTGGCTGGCTTGTATTTTGCACTCTGCAGCGCTCACCTCGGGCAAAGACCGATGCAAAGCTGCCTGCATCGCACGCACACCCGCTCTCTGCCCTTGCCTCCCTCCAGGCACCGCGCAGCTATGGCAGCTGCCACCAACCACGCCGCGTCGGCATCTGCGGCCCCGCAGATGCACGAGCCGGCGGCCAACGCCCACGCCACATCAGCTACATCAGCGCCTGCTGCGCCAGCCGCGTTCAAAGACGTGCAGTTTGTGTCCTATGACAAGAACGGCTTCACAGTCCGCGGCCGCATGCAGCTGCCAGGCGTGCCGCACAACACGGTGATGGAGGTGCTCACAGACTACCCTGCGTGCGCCTCGGTCTTCCACAACATCACATCCTGCAGCGCTGAGCCGCTGCCGTCAGGGAACAAGCGCGTGTCACAGGTACGCTGGCAGCGGTCAAACTCCTGTGCAGGGCCCTGTGCAGGCACATGTGCAAGACCAGCGCTGCAGTGCTCAGCACTGCCGGCGCCACCACGTGGTGGCAACACCCTTGGCGGCAACACCAGCACCGCCACGCCAGCTGCTGCTGCATCCAACACTGCTGCCAATGCAGCAGCATAACCGCTCTAGGAGTTCAGCGCATTGAGCTGTCTGCAGTGCCGCCTGCCCTGCAGAGCTGCCGCTGGGGTTTCCTCGGCTTTTCCGGCAAGTTCGACGCCTCCTTCGAGGTATGTGCCAGCAGATGTGCAGCAGCTTCTTGCGGCATGCCCTTGCTGCTGCCCCTGTTGCTCCCCTGCCCAGGGATGGTGAGTGCTTGAGTGGCTGACGCGTCACGTGCGACATACCGTTCTGCCTCTTTGTGCTGCGCCCTGATACTAAGGTTCAGGAGCAGCGAGACACGCCCTCCCTCTCCCAGCTGCAGTTCAACCTCATTGAATCCACCTTCATGGTAAGGGGAGGTGCAGAGGAGTTGCAGGGATGGTGCGGGGAAGATGCAGGCGAGGTGCAGGGGAAGGCGCGGGGGAAGATGCAGGGAAGATGCAGCGCAGGTGCAGGAAGAGCTGAAAGGGCAGGTGCAGGGGGAGGTGCAGGGGGAGGTGCAGGGAGAGGGGGACGGGGAGGGGAAGGGAACGTGCAGGGGAATGTGCAGGGAAGGCACAGACAGGGAAGGTACCTGTGGTGAGGTGAAGGAGAGGTGTAGGGGACGTGCATTGGAGGCAGGGGAAGGTCTTGCGCACGACAGGCGGCAAGGAGTTGTTGACAGTTTACTCAGCAATTTTCCAGTACGGGGTAGCAGGCACTTCTGAAGCTTTGGGGCAAGGGAGCACATGTGGTACGTCTGGCACATGTGACGTATGAGTCCTACCCTACTCTCTTTAGTGTAAGGCCTGCGCCTGCTGCACTCTGTGCCCACAGCGCCACTTCTACGGCCACTGGCGCGTGCAGCATGCACCCCCTGCAGGGCCTGCCCCCAGCCTGCCCCCAGCTGGCGGCGAGCCTGTCCCCGCTGTCATGCAGCCTGAGCCCGCTGGTGTTGAGGGCTGCGTCGTGGAGCACACGATGCAGGTGCAGCCGCGCATGCATGTGCCGCGCCCAATTGTGCGCATCACCAAGGGCGTGTTTATGTCGCAGGTGAGAGGGTGGGTGGGTGGTACAAGAGGGGCTGTGCAAGCAAGTGCATCCACACATGTATCAAGGACAGACAGCAACATTAAAGTCAGATGCGCTTTGAGGATGTCAGCAGCTGCAGCAGTGTGTTTGGGCCTGGCAGGTGCCCGTGTCTTTTTACAAGCTGGCTGCGCAGTTCCTGCAGACAGCGCAAGTGCAGCGCTGGCAGTGTGCAAGCATTGGCTGTGAGCCTCCATGCCTTCTCCAACCCCCTCACACTTCATCAACCAACTCTCGCACCAAACACTATTTTCCCCTCTCCTGACACTTACACTCCCCATACACATGCTGACCCACATCGGCGCCTGAACCCTTGCGCTCATCCAGTCCTTCACCCTCCCTCTTTGTTTTTCTCTGATGGTTTTGCACTTCAGTGCAAGAAACCTGCTGACTGCTGTTTTCCACTGGTGGCCCTCCCGTGCGCTTGTGCCCGTGCAGGTGTCCAGGATCTTTGATGACCTGGAGGCGGAGGTCATGCGGCGCCACGCCAGCAGCAAGGCAAGCAGCGAGAGTGGCGCCAGCATCCCCTGCCGTGTGTAGGCGCCCCCCTGTGTGGCGGGGCATGAGGCGCCAGCGGCTGTGAAGAATGCTTGAGAACCCTGAGCAAGAGCAGTGGTTTTGGTGTGCGTATACCATGCGTCCTGGGTCGGCGTCAGCTTGATACCATCAGGACCCAGTTGAAGGTGGCGGGAATCAATAGCAGGAGCCTTGGGTACACCTGCTGCGACGCAATTAGTGTAACATACACGGGCGGGCAGGCAGGCAGGTGGTACAGCGAGCGCGTGCCTGCCCCCTTGCTTGCGCATTTGCCATTCATTCCAGGGGGCGAACAAGTTTGCTGCACCACCTGAACCATACCTTTAAAGCTGCTTATAGCTGCAGGTGTCAATCTCCTTTGTTTTTTCTTGGCTGTGTTTGTGTGTGGTGGCCAACCATGAGCGTTGCTGCATCGGTGCATCCGGCCTCGCAGTGTAACTCAACAAACTTTGTCGCCTTGGTGTCGCAGGCCCTTGCGTCATGTTGCTTATTGGTGTAGCGCAGCTGTAAAGCTGTTTTCTTCCCGCATAACAGCTCAAGGTAGTAACACTGGGGGATGAAGGGTCGAGGTTTGCGAAATGGTTCCAGCGGGCACATCTACACTGCTTGCAACGTAAAAGCGCGCAGCTGTGTTCAAGAATCATGACAATTTTGCAGCGGACACGCAATAACAACCCATAGAAATTGTGAATTGAAATGCGCCTTGCTCAAATACAGACATGTAACTCAGCTGCCAAGAAAGGTATTGTCGGCCTTGTGCCAGTGCGTGAGGCCAGTGCTGAGCAAGGATGCTGGCTCTTAGTATCAGTCCTGCTGGCCTGACTGCCACACAATGCAAGTATTGGCAGGGACGGGAGTGTTCCCAGCAGCCAGGTTGATGCTCAGGATCAACCTGACAAGTGTGATGTTGGGTGTGACGAGCCGGTAGCTGTTGCAAGCTGCTCGGCTGGTCAGGCGAGGACATTGCCTGCCAGCGGGAAGAGGGGGCAAGAGCACACCGTCGCTCAGAGGGCCCACGTGCAAGGAGTGCAATTCATGTTTATGTTGCTTTTACTGCTATGTCGCTCGTGGGAAACCGGCATGTCAGCAAGGTGCAAATGCATGCCATCAGGCTGCTCAGCTGAACTAACTGTGAGACAGAGATCAAGGTGCTTGTTGCGTTGCTGGGTGGCAAGTTGAAGGACAGCCAGACGCGCTGCAAACAGCTGCAGTCACCAGTCATGTTGTTGAACACGCAGCCTGCAGCATGCGCACAGGAAGCAAACATGTCATTCAAGGCGCGAAGAGGTTTGAAAGCACCTCATCATGCAGGGCTGGCCAACGCCAAGGACACCGCATTACGGATCATCTACACAGGTGCCTAGCGGCAGAAGCCCTCTATGTTGAGGTAACCCCACCCATCATGCTTGTGCACGTCTTCTGGTCGCTGGAGTAGCGGTCGCAGTGTAGGTCGTTCATCCACTTTGCTTGGCTCCCCTGGCAGCACCCCCACACATTGCGGCGAGTTGTGCCCCAGTCAGAGAGGTACTGAGCGCTGCAGGGCAGCACAAAACATCACAAGGCAGTGTCTTGAAGGCACTAGTGCGGGCCTTTTGAGCATAGACAGTGCTGCGATTCATATGGCTATCGCTGCTTGCAGTTACTTACACAAGGACAGGAGGACAACTGTGCCTGGCTGCTGAGTTCACTCACAGCTGCCAGCGGTGGTCAGTGAAGTTGTTCTTGAAGCGCGCGACGCAGCTGGCGGGTGTTGAGCCAGACGTCGCCGTATACACGCAGGCTGCGAAGCATTGGCAGTGATGACAGCAGTCCAGGGCTGAGCACAGACAAATATGCGGACCCCTGGCATGCTGCACCGCCATGTAAGCAAAGCAACCCTGATGCCCAACTATCCCTAACCTGGGTTGGCGCGGCACTGGGTCATGTTGGGCGTGGCCATCGCCAGCCTGCGCTCGGGGAGGAGCTTCTGTGTTGGCAATTTTACCACAGCATGCACGGTCATACTAACAGGCACACATGGGCGAGCAACTAGTTGCATGAAGAATGGTGGCAGGATAATTGTTACCTCAGATCCAAGGCAGGGCAGATCCATGGGTGCGCACACCTCGCCGCTGTTGGAGCAAGGGAAGGAGCAGTTGGGCGATGTGCGATTGAACTGGCCGCAGTATGCAGTGACCGCCACACGGTACGCCAGGGCCCTGCAGTGCATGCAGATGGCATCACCCAAAGGTGAGACCACGGCTGTTATGCACCCATGCAACAGAATCGCCCCCTTGCCCCTGCAACAGTGGTCGCGGTGCGCACAAACCTTCCGGCATATGTGGCAGCAGCGGCGCGTGCGTGATGGAGCAGGTACTAAACACTGGGCTCCATGTGCAGCTGGATAGGGCGGTGTGATTCAGCGCGGCAATTGCCGCTTCACTTAATGTGATCTGCAACGCGGGTGCACTAGGCGTCGAGGTGATGACCCTCCATGCTGCTGCTGCTGCTGCTGCTGCTGCTGCTGCTGCTGGCGAGGCGGGTGCACCAGCGAGGTGCAGGGGCAGTGCCAGTGCCAATGCCAGCAGCAGCGCAGCTGCGCACGGGTTGCTGCAGGCTCGCGGCATGCTTGCTGTCGTTGATGATTATCTGCACACCTGGGAGCTGCTATTGCGTCCTGTGTGTTGTGAATGGTGCTTGTAGTTTCGCTTCCTGGCAGCTCACAGCATATCGCCGCCATGCTCGGTCTTGGCGCAAGCAACACACGATACCTTTGAAATGCCGCCCTTGCACGCCCTCGCAGGAGCCAACATTGTCAGCGGAGCCCACCTGCCCGACCAGCTGTTGCCCACATAGGAATCCCAAAATCAGCGCACTGACAACGATTACGAGCTGCTGCCCGTACAAAGCGGGCGGCTGTCAGGTGCGCGAAGGGTCTGTTGGTCCTTCGATCAGAAAACCGAAGGAAGTGGGAAAAAGTAATTGGTGTGGGGAGCTGAGTCGGTGCACGCGTGGCATCTCCGTTGCCGCCAGGAAAGACAGTCTGTCTTCGAGCTGTGAACACCACCCGCAAGGCAATCGCAGCCCATCATGGCGAACGCAGGCAGTGAGCCTCAGCCAGAGCAGCTTGAGTTCACCTCCTGGCGCAGGAACCCACTGAAGCGAGCGGGCAGAGTGCTCAAGGACGTGTTGCGAGGCGTGGCCAGGCGCAAGAGACGTGGGGGCAGGCGCCATGCAGCGCCGTTTGCCTCCATGAGCACATGCATGGAGGATACGTTCAATAATGGAGACATAGAGGACGCCGCCAGTGCGATCAGCAGCGGCGACAGGTGCGACACTGCGACAGCCAGCTGCTGCTGCATGATATTGCGCTAGCTGCATGTACCTTCATTCGCAACGCCCGAAGCCTACTCAGTGAACATCCCATCGCACTGCCTCTCGCAGCACGCGCGCGTCGATGCAGCTGGTTGCTGCCGACCTGTTCAAGCGGGGGCCAGCTTTCCCTCTGGCACTCACCTTCACTGGAACCACCACCCAGGTAGGAGCACAGGGCGGCACCTTGTTACTGGCAGCATTCCTACACACAGCATGTCCCACCAGGACGACACCTTCCAACGCTGGATTCCCTGTCCTCGCCCCCTCTACGGATGCCCTCTCTGATACCCACTCTGATTCTCCCGGATGCACACGCAGGCGCCCACCGCCCAGCGCCTGCTGGCCCTTGGCTCACGTCACTGGGGCAGCTCCAGCTGGTGGGACACCCGCAGCCTCCTACGCATCAAGATCTATGATTTTGCTGTCTATGCAGACCCTGCCAAGGCGGTGAGCACCAGGGGCAAAGGGTTGGGGAAGACGGCTGGAGCATACACGTTTTTGCACCCCTGCACACTGTGGGTGTTTAGTGCGCATACCCATGCATGTATCCAAACAGTCTCTGTAGGTGGCATCAGCATCCTGCATCAAACAGCAATGCATCCAGATGGGGTGTGGTCCACCTCGCAACGCCCTTGCAGAACAAAGGCGACCTGAAACTGATCCCTCGTACCTGACATTTCACTGTTGCCCTCGTCCCACCTACACCTGCAGGCGCAGTCTGCGGCCCTGCTGTCCCTCTCCAGCCGCCGCGCCAGCGCCGCCACCTCGGCCACCTCCGCAACGCTGTCGTCCAGTCGGATAGGCCGCTTGGTGCGTGCCAGCACCCCCCCCTCGAGCCTCGACATCCTATCGCACATCGTGCGCGCCCCGCAGCTTCTGCGCAGCCCTGCGGCGCCAGGGCAGGGCGCCCTGGCGGTGCAGGGCGGTGCGGCGGACGCGACGTTGGTAATGCATGCGGCACGCGACCTGCCGGTGCAGCAGCTGGCGCAGGAGATGCAGAACGTGCTGCTGCGGCGCAACGTCAAGGTGGGTGGGCAGACGTGCAGGGGTTGCAGCTTGCCAGCAGGTTGTTTCAACTGGGGTGGCACGAATCTAGGAGATGCAATGACCCAGGTTGCTGCAGCTGAAGCATTGGGCCAGTGTATGACAGCAGCCGCTCGTCGCTGTCTGGGCTGTGTGTGTGCAAGCATAATGTCAGAGGGGGCTCTGCTTAGCTCGTGCGTTGTACACAAATGTTCCCTGCCTCTGCACTCTTCGCTACCGCACAGCTCACATTGATTGCCTGGAGTACTCCTGCAGCTCGGCCTGGCACCTGATGAACCATTTCGCTGCGTCCTTGCGCTGCATGTTATGTCTCCCGATTGTTAAGAGAGTCATGTGATATGTGATGATGACTTACATTGGCATCACATCGTATGGAGAATGCGATACGAACTGCGTGTTGCTCCCTGCAGGCGGGCGGCTCTGAAGATGACCCCGCCCTGCGGGAGCTGCTGCACACGCTGTCCTCGCTGCCGCCCTGCCTGCTGTCGAGCGGGGGCGACCACGTGAGGCGCGGCGGAGTCATCGCCTTTCACCGCACGTGCGAGCCGCGGGAGGGGGAGCCTGACGCCTGCACGCTCCACGTGGCCGCAGGTGAGATGGAGGGGGGGGCAGGCTCAAGCTCAGGGTGCGTGCATCGCATGCGCTGTGTTTCTGCTTGGAAGAGCTGAATTGGCTGGCACTGATACATCAGCCTTGCTGCTTGCACCTTCATCCCCTTAAATTTTGCCCTGTGACCCTGGTAACTGCGGTGTTGCCCTTGAACGCCAGTGCCTTTGGTATTACCCTGTAACCCTCACCCCCTTGGTGCCCCTTGAACCCCACCCCCCTTGCTTCTGCTCACAGGCGGCGAGCTGCTGTCTTCTGTGCGCAGCAACAGCCTGTCCGCCGCCTTGTTCGACCTGTACCTCGGGGACGAGCCTGTGAGCGCTAAAACCAAGGTGAGGCAGGCTTGTACCTTGTCAGCAGTGGTCACCCAAGGGTTGATAATTTCCAAGACTGCACTTGTAGCATCAGAACATTAATGAGGTTTCCTGTTTGGGTCCTTGCGTTAGTTATGTTTTGGCACGTACAGGTCGCTTTGCATCTGGGCAGCGCTCACGGCTCATTCTGCAGCCTGCAACCAACCTGAAGAACTGACGCACACACTCAACCATCGCTTGCCTTTGGCCCTGCACTGTTTGTAGGCAATCGCCGCCAAGTCTGTGCAGCGCATGGCTGTGGACCGGCACGCGCTGTACATGCCTCACAACGCCGACGGCAAGCTGTCTTGCGCGGGGTCTGGCGGCGACCCCTCCCGCTGCGCCATTCAGCTGCACTGAACCTTCCGAACCCCGGACACGGATTGGGTGTGAACCGCTTGGTCGATTCTTTGAGGGTAGCTTGAACGCAACCTTGGAGAGGGCCGGGAGTGAGCATCAGAGCGCCGAGTGTGCATTGTGGATGTGCGTGAGGTAGTGTGAAGTGTTGTGTGGCATTGGGCACTAGTACTGTTCAACTGCAGCTGCACCCTGCAGCGGTGGTGGTGGCGCATGGAGCGCTGACAGTGAGCTGCTGCTCTGTGTGCCTGTGTACTGCATTCTGTCTGCTGTGTCTGCACATGTACCCCCTCTCTCTGTATTATAGCAGTGTTTGTGTGTATGCGAGTGCTTTTTTTGTCACACCAGCACCCGGAACCTGTGTTGTGCGCAGCATGTGCGACACCGCTCATGGGAGAAGCTGGAAGATTACGCCTGTGAGCTGCCGCACAGAACCAAGCGCACACCATATTGGTTGCATGGCATCCCCTTACCTCTCATTGACATTGTGCATGCACCACGCAATTGAGAGTAGTTCGCAGACAAGATGGCACATTGTTGCTTGTTCTGTCGTGTACTCAGATGGGCCTAGGTGCCGCACCCAGTGTTCGGCTTGTGTGGGGTCAACCTACTGGAGTAGGGTTTATAATACAGGCTTGACTGGTCATCGTACCAACCTGCTTTGCCATTAAGTATTCCTGCTCCAGGAGCACACTTTCGTTGATGTGCCGGATGGTGCTATTCCCAGCTGAACAACTGTGCAACCAACCCGCTTGAGTAAACGTATTGCTTGAAGCAATGTGCTTTGCAGCCAGTCGCCACATTCCTGCTGCATGTAAAAAACAGTTGCTACTGTTGTGGGCCAGTCTCCTGTTGCTTTGCAGTGCCACATTGGTTCCCATGATGCATAGAGCAAAACCTTCAAATCAGACGCGTCTCAATTTTACAGGGATGAACGCTGAATCCAGCAAAAACGTTCATTGGTCATGGCTGCTGTTACCGAGCCAAAGTCACGAGCAGGCCCCCCTACATGAACACCTTTGGACATCAGTCTCCCTCGTGCAGGGCGCTTGTGACATGAATGCAGGAAGGTCGCAAGGGACGTCACAGCAAAGGGGTTTCACCAAGAAAGGGGCAATGGCGAGGCACACAAGCGTGCTAGTGTGTAGGGTGGTACCATGCGTTGTTGACAGCCAGTGTTCGGCGCGAGTGGAGTGGCTTACACCTTGGGAGGGGGAGGGGCGGGGGTGGGGTACGCAGGCTGCTGGTACTGGTACTGGCCCTGTGCAGGGTACTGAGCCTGAGCAGGGTACTGGCCCTGAGCAGGGTACCCGGCCGCGGGCTGGGCCTGAGGGAGGTGGGTGGGCTGCAGCTGAACAATGACGGGAGCCTGCTGCACACTCATGGGTGCCACGCCAGGGGGGTAGCCGTACACGGGCATCTGCGACTTGTTCTGTGGGTGGGTGGTACATGCGTGCAAGAAGCGGTGCCTGTCAGGGCAAGGGCTGAAAGCCTAGCAGTGCGCTGCGGCATGGCGTCAGCTGGGACATGAGAAGAAGCTCGTGCGCTCACCTTGCACTCGGACATGAAGCAGGGAATGAGGGCAATCGGCCAGAAGATCTGCACATGCATGGGCTCCATGGGCTCAGTCAGTGCTAGCCATCGGTCAACACGTTACCCTGCCGCAGCTGTGGTGCGGTGCGCTCACCAGGATGCCCAGGATGAGCAGCGCAACGCCAGCGCCATTTAGGTCGTCGCACTTGCAGCACCTGCGGAGCAGGACCCTCAGCATCGGCGCTCTTGGAACGCGAGCGCATGCATGCCGCGGCACGGCCACGCTTACCCCGTCTCAGGGTCCACAACATGGTAGGCGACGACCACCTGCCCTGGGGCTGGTGCTACGAGCGGTGCCCTGACGGGGATCCCAGGGTGGGGCTGAACGGGGGCTGACATGGGACGGAGCTGTGCTTACTCGCTCGGGCCCCGTTGCTGTTTAACGACGAAATCAGCAGGTGTGAAGGGTGTGAGAGTGCGAGATATCTTGAAGTTTAGGGTACGATCTTGTCATGTGTCTATGTAGGCGTTCAAAGGTTGTTGCACGTGCATTGAGCACCGAAAACTGGCCCGGACACTTTGCACACAGGTATAACGTCAAGGCTTGCTAGAATGCAAAATCGTTTGCTTGTTTGTAATAGGATGGTTCATGTTGATCATGTGACCATGTGGTGTATTTTTCCGAGTTGCACTGACATAGGTATGAAACCGCTGGTGCTGGCAGAGGGTGCCCACAGGTTGCAAGGCCATCGCTCGTGAATGTGCCTGGATTGCGGTGTCAAAGGACTGTGGCACACGGAGGAGGCCCAGGCGTTCGACGATTTCATCAACTCGTTCAGCAAAGCCAAGAAGAAGCCCGCTTACAGCGGTCGCAGGCCCGCGCCCGCGCCAGTCCCCGCACCAGAAGCACAGCCGCAGCAGCCGATAGCTGGAACGCCGTCGCAAAAGCAGGCTGCGCAGTGATTCACTAGCTCCCATGCAGCGGCTGCTGCAATCAGGCATCGGCCGGCAGGCGCTGAGCTATGCATCCAGCGAGTCGTCAGCCGCGCTTCTAGCCCCTGCCATGGCCCGATGGATGTGTGCTGCCAGTTCGAAAGGCCAGGCAACGGACACAGGGGCTCAGCAGGGCAGCTCCACAGGCCTAGATGCAGCAGATGCACAACAAGCCTCGCAGCTGAGCACATCAGCAGCCCCTCCTAGGAAGGAGTATTACAGCGCCACACCGCACATCATGGACGCCAACTCCAAAGAGCCTTTGAAGAGCTCAGAGTACGCATCGTCGTTTGATGATAAGCATGGCATTCAGAAGAACTGGTTCACTTCGCTGTACAAGCAGCTCAATTACTTTGCCAAGACTGGTACCGTGCCTGAGCTCAAGGGGCGGCAGAAGGAGGTGCGCTGACAGGGGCTTGGCTGCAGCGGCAAACAAACACGCATCTGCAATGCAGACAGAACGCGACACAGCTTCCTGCACCCTGGCCTTGGACACAGGTTTTCGAGTGTGTGGAGCGGGAGTTTGAGGGGCTCTACGACCGCTACATCAAGGCTCCCGGCCTCGCTGAGGGGGAACACCGCGCCATGCTCATGGTGTGCTTGTCCATTGCAACGCACCGCATCCTGAGCAACGAGGTGAGGGTTCCCACACACACACATCTGCAGCAAGAGAGGCCTGGGCATGGCCTGCCGCTGCTAGGCTAGCAGGGGTCTCTTGGGAGTTGCATGCAGGGCGGCGTGTTGTGTGTGATTTTCACCAACGCATGCGCATGCAGGTCCCGGATGCCAAGATCGTGCGGGACGTCATCCGCACCAACCAGGGCAGCGTCATGATGGCCCTGCTGATGCCGCTGCACCGCTTCCGCATCTGGATCCTGCGCTACCTGCTTGCCGAGGAGCCATACAAGCTGGCGGTACAGTTCCTGCCTGCACTGCAGGCCGACATGGGCGCGCTGTGCAGCAGCGAGATCCACTTTGGCCCACTCGCTGGCGCACCAAGCGAGGCCTCAGCAGCAGCGTCACCTGCTGCCGCAGCGCCAGTGGCGGCCAGCAGCAGCAGCACTAAGGTCCAGTTGCCACACCCCTTGCCAGATGAGACATCTCTGGTCATCCGGCGGTGCAAGTACCACGAGGTGCTGACCAAGGAGGACGCGCCGTTCTTGTTGTCGGAGTTCTGTTGCAACCATGGCCTGCTGTGGCTGCAGGAGTTCAGCAATCACGGAGTGGATGTCAGCCTGGAGCGCAGCATGCTGTGGGAAGACGAGTGCTGCTCTATACGCCTCGCTCGGCGGCAGAATGCGCCATGACCAGGGTGCCAGCAGGCTGACAACAGCAGCAGCAGCAGCAGCAGACGCTAGTCGAATGCAGATGGTTTGTCCCTGTGGTCATTGACTGCTGGAGGGTGCATCAGGTTGGCACACACCTCTTTGCGCGCCGCCACGCGTGCGCATGGTCAACGTGCAACATTTGAAGTTGGCGGCCTCAGGGGTGCACATCATGCACGCAAGAATGGAGCAGTCGCAGGTGCTTCAGGCTCGGGAGATTGTGTTCTGCATGGGTCCACTCAGCGTGGGACCCATTCTGGCCGCAGTGCATGCTAAGCTGTAGGTATCTCCGCAGCGCGCAGCACGACACATTGCAGTTTTCCAAGGCGATGAAGAGCATTCAACACGCCACCGTAAATCATGCATCAGTTAGTTTCAAGAAAAGGAATACTGGCAGCGCTCGCCTGGGACAGCTGCATATGTCTTTCTGCCATTCTGAATGTTCTGCATGTCCCTTGGTTTTCCCCCTTTGCTGGCAGTTTGTAAACCGTTTGGTGTCCCTGCTCAGGCATTACGACCCTAGCTAGCATACTCCACACCCACAAGATGTTGGCCACACCCCCTCACAGCTCCGCTTTGCTGTTGTCAAGGCCCACAACGCACTGCACATGCTGAAACACACTGCCCGAGGCAGGCGGCCTCCACCCCACGCTGCCAGCTGTATCCAGCAGCCTGGGCCCGCTATTGACTGCAGACCCAGCGCCCAGGCTGCGGCTGCTGTGGCTGGTCTGCTCAGCCTCTGCGCTGTCCCTGGCCAGCTGGAAAAGCAGCTGATTCCTGGCACGGAACGCCGACACAGGCGCCGAGGCATTGCCCTGGCCACCGTGAGGCCGCTGCGTCCTGCTGCCAGTGGCCGCCGAGCTACTACGCAGCAGGTTGCGCTCCTGCAGCAGCACCGCCGCAACGCGAGGGCTGCCGCCGGCCGTGCCGGGGACCGTGCCCCTCTCCCCCGTCCTCACAAACAGCTCGTGGTGCGCCAGAAAACCGCTTTCAGGCACCGCCGGCGGCGGCCGTAACTGCTGCTCCCGCATGCCTCCGCCGCCCCGTGCCATCAGGGCCACGTTGTCCTGCACAGTCAGGCTGCCGGCCGCCTGCATGCGCCTGTACTGCATCCCAAGGTCGTTGCCGACTGGCAAGACCTGGACAGGCTCCCTCCACAGGTACGTCTCCATCATGCCCTTGCCCTTGATAGCGATGCCGCCCGTCGCCTCCCACTCCTCTGAGTGAGTGCAGCCACTGGCCAGCAGGAACGAGTGCGTGGCGGCGGAGATCTGAATTCGGCCTGTACAGGCAGCAAACACAAGCACACGAGCCTTCGTTTCAGAAGCTTGGGCTGTCGCCAGGAATTGATGCACCGCCAGCTGCAGCATCCAGCTGTACAGTCTTTGCCTGCGGCAAGCAAGCTGCAAACCCTATGAGCCCTAGACCCCTGCAACAGCGGGCACAGGAAGGAGCAGCCTGAGCACCGCTTAAAAAGCAGCCTCTCCGCTCACCAGGTGTGCAGGTGCTCTCCATCCGAGACGCTGTGTTCATGGTGTCACCTGAGATGCATTTCGATGAACAGGGGCAGCTTGAGAAAGTTACACAAAGGCTGCACGGACCAGCGATGCACTAAAATGATGGCCATGTTCAAAGCGTCACATATGCAACTCTCACTGACCCTGGGGTCAGGGGCCCTGCTGCGAACCCCGTCCCTACTCAACCGAATGCTGCAAATTTGGGCAGCTTGGAGCCAACAACGCCACTGACGCAGGGCCCGGTGTGGATGCCGATGCGGATCTGCACCGACGAGCTGTCGTGTGGCATCAGCACCTACGCATAAAGCAATCAGGGAGGCATGTAAGCGCCTGATACAACCGTGAGACGCTGAAGAGTGTGTGTGTGCCAGTGGGCCACGCTCACCTCTCTGGATGCCGCCAGCATGTCTTTGGCAAAGGCAAACAGGTTGGCGGTGCTCTCTGCTGGGTCGTGGTCTTGCGCAACCTGTGTGCAACACACAGGCACGTGGGGTTCGCTTGCACGAGGTCAAAGCACCATGCAAGCTTGAAAGCACTGTATGTGCAGCTCCACCCCTCCCTGCCTGAGACGGACCTGTGCAAAGCCCTCTGCGTCGACCGACAGCAGCCCCGAGCTGACGATGTAGCAGTCACCTGCAAGTGGGGGAGAGGGCGCAAGGAAGGTGTCAGGTCAGCCAGGTTCTCAGTGTGTCGCTGCAACATGGCCAGACGCTTTACCCCTGAAACCAACGCGCAGCTCCACACACTGCCAGCACCCTTTACTCTTTCTGCAAATGCCTGGACATGAGCACCCACCTGCTGTCTCGACCTTGTGGCAGCGGTGGGCTTCGCATAGGTCATCAAACGCTGAGAACAAGCTGCATCAACGAGGATGAAACAGTGACAACAACGCGTATAATTGTCAGGGCGGAAGCTCTGCAAAGGTCTAAGATGCCTGAGGCATCAACTGCAGCCTGACAACCAGAGGACCATGCTGCAGCTGTTGGTCGTCGCACCTGTTGAGAAAGGTCATGACAGCGTCAGGCGCCACCTGCTCGGACATGGAGGTGAAGCCTGAGGGCATACAGGGCATGGAAGGGCAGCTTGAGCACTACACACGCCCATGAACACCCCCCAGACCCATTTCATGCGACGCCCGCCAGCTTGCAACCCTGGACCTGGCAGCTGCGCCCCTGCTCCGCACCGCATATGTCCATGAAGAGCACCGAAACGTCTGCGTGCGAACGCGCCAGGTGGCCAAGGTTGGACGGCAGCGCCATGTTGCCGCCGGTTGACAGGAACTCAATCACGTGCCGCGGGAATATCTGTCCCCAAGCCGAGTACAGAACGCAGGGGGTACAGGTGCGTCAGCCAGCTGTTGGTTTCTGAGCTCAAGGTCGATGACATCGGGCTTGTACTTCTAGTGCAATGCAGTCACGTTGCCTGGCACAGGATGACACATCATAGCCCAAAGGCCATCCTGTACCTGAGCTGCCTTCCCTTCTGAAACTGCCTGTAACCTGATGCGCACCTGGCACAATGTGTTAAGCTGCAGCTCCGTGAGCTGAGCCATGGTCGCCTCCAGCTGGGTGCGCATGGTCACGTCCGTCTGGTAGATCAGCAGGACGTCCCTGCAGCAGGACAGCCCAGCGCTCAACTGCCTGTCGTGGCTAAGCTCAGGAAGGGGCCTTGGTGTTTGAACACGTAGAGCTGAGATATGCGATCACAAGTCTCAACACACACCAAAAATCGCATTGGATTGCTGCTGGGTGGGCCTGCAAAGCGAGAGGGGTGTGCCATAACGTGAGCAAGCCACAGCGGGCGCACCCCTCTGATGACGTCTTGGTGCAGGTGATGTACACCTCGTGCCAGCAGGCTGGCTGCGGCTCCGCCTGCGCCTCTTCACCCAGGCCAAAGGTGGATGAGCCACCAAACAGCAGGTCCTGGAGCGCTCCGTCCGCTGGTGACACTGGTGATGACTCGGGCACAGTGGAAGCCAGCGCCCTGGAGGGGAGCGGCGAGGTGAGGGCGGACGCCGCGTCGAGCGATATCGATGTCCCTGACGCGGTCGACCTCCCCCGGGCTGTGGTGCGTGCGGAAGGGCGCGTCGGCTCCAGGTCCTGCGCAAAGGACAAGCGCCGTTCCTCGAAGCTGCTCCTCGCTGCGTTGCTGGAGCTGTCGAGGACCGCCGCGCTGACGATGGTGAGCAGCCGTTTGCTGTACCCTACGGGCAGCTGCGAATTCAGCGCAGCTGGCGAGCCCATCGCAGAAGGGAAGCGAGGCAGCGTCTCGGAGCGTTCAGGCTTGTTCCTGAAGCTGCTGCCGCCTTCGGAGAGCAGGGGCGGGAGCAGTGTTTGCGCCGAGCTGGTCCCCAACCCCGGCTCGAAATCCTCCAGCTGCGGTGATGTGCCCAGTGTTCGTGCAAACGGGGAGCCGGGCCCGCGCGTGTCGATCGACTTGCGCGTAAGGTTGAGCAGCGACTTGACGCGTCCATCCGCGCATCGGATGCCCACAGACACCGCTGCAGGGTGGGTGGGATTTTGCACAGTGGTTATTGATGGCTGCTGCGGCGACAGCCTATGGCCGTAGGTCAGCGACATCGGAATTCCCTGCAGCATCTGCACGTGCTGTTGAAATGCAGGTTGAGCTGCTGATCGAGCTGCACTCAAGCATGCATTTGTGCCTGCTGCTGCAACAGCAGTCATTTACCCACAGGCTGCAGCAGTAGTGATCCACGTTTACCTGCTGTTCAGCCCCCTGCTCACCTGACGCTGCTGCAGTGCTGGACATGTCCTCGTCCCGCAGTACTGACAAAGAAGTAGACATTAAGGGCCCAGCTTGTGCCAGCCTTGGACTGGGCACCACACCATCCCCTGTGATCACATGCAAGAGCAACAAGAGTGTTACCTTCAGGCAGGGGTCCTATACACCCCTGGCAGCGCTGCACATGCCATACAATGCACTACGGGCAAAGTTTTTGCAACTTCAGTGGGTTGTGAGCCATTACCCCTGCCGTCCCTGACAGCAGCCCCTCTCACCGGTGACCTCTGCCATGCTACTGCCTGCATCCGCTGATGGCCGCTGCCTTGCATGCTGCTGCTCTGGGGCTTGGCTTTGAATGCCATTGGTGTTGGGGTCAGATGTGCTGGCTGCCCTGCCCTGTGCTTGCAGCGCAGCTTCCTGTTGAGCCTCGGTGTGGCAGCAGGGGGGCACACGGATGACCTGCAGGCGCAAACAGTTTGGCAGGGAATCTTTGATGTGCATCTCCGCATGTTTGATGCACAGTCATAAGCTCAGATGTGCTTTGCGCCATCCAGTTGCAAGCCAGCTCTGTGACTGTTGAAGCCAGTGCCTTTTCCGCATGCCCCCCAGCCCACCGCACCTTGCACCAGTTGCGCTGCCCGATTTGCCTCCCTGCGTCCTCGCCGCCCAGCACCACGCTCAGCATCTCTTCCAGGACCACCTCCCCTTCAAGTGCAAACAGACGGTGCAGCACGTCCGTGGCAAGGCCAGCCCTCGCCTCTTCCCCCCCTTCCACTGCCTGTGCCTTTAAATCGCCAAAGTACTGGGCTGACCTCGGTGACTGAAAGCAATGTCTGCCATCCAAGCTTACAGCTGTCAGGCAGTAAGGGCTCTGCTCTATGAGTCCATCGCGCAGTCTGCTGCTGCTGCTGCTGCTGCTGCTGCTGCTGTGGCTGCTGCTGCGCGAATCTGCTGGACCATTAGGTGTAGGCGAGTTTGGGAGTGCAGGGGTCGGTGCTTGTAGCTGCAGGAAAGTGTCGGTTGCCACGTGCTGCCGCTGTCGCTCGATCGCCTGCCCGTGAAACGTCGTGCAGACGGGTGCAGCATCCTGTTCGCACGGAGCAACACCTAGAAAGGGAACATCATGCAGCCCTACATGCGGGTTTCCAGCGGGCTTGGCACCATGCGCACTTCGCTGCGCCGCAACCTGCATGCACGATGCAGAACGGCAACATTTCTGAGGGCTTTCTGCCTGTTGGGTTGACGTCGTCCTGCTGCGCTTCCTGCAGCGCACATCACCTGCCAACACACCTCCTTATGCGCTTCCGATGCCCTTGGCTGCTCATAGCGCGCGCTGCTGTCGTCTTTAAAGCCGCATGAGCAGGCTAGGAGATGGCGCAGCATCTAGCTATATTGGCTCAGGACTGAACGCTGCCCGCTCGTGGCTCAGCAACGGGCGGCGTGTCGCGGGCAGCCCATGGATGCCCCCTTCCCAAAGGTGCTTACAACCTTCTTGGCACCCTGGGTTGACGGTGAGCTATTTCCAGCTCGTTACAGGCAGACAGCAGCGCAACGCTGCGGTGAGAGTGGTTGCGTCACCAACCCAGCCTCTGTTTGCAGGAGTGATTGGAAGTGGAAGTAGAAGGTCTCGAATGGTGGGCGGCGTGGGCAAGGGTCGAAGCTAAAACCGACCATCCATCCTAAAAACGTGTTCGGTCTCATCAGAGCAATGGCACGCAAGTAAAAGCATGCAGCTCAACTAGTTGGACAGGGAATACGAATCACTGCCTCATCGCCCCTTCAAAGCACGGGCACGACCCAGCTGTTGGAGTCCGCTGCCTTCTCCATCTGGATGTCTGTCAGCGCTGTGTACATCTCGAGTGCCACAGGGCCTGCACAAGCACAGGCAGCCGCAAATTAAGGGGTCGTTGCTCATAGTGTCCTCTTCAAGCTCAAGGCCTTGCCTCAGGGTAGCGGTCAGAGTGCACACAGCTCCAAGCAAAGTCATGCCGAGCAAGCGCGCGACTGTATCTGCTCTTCCGCTTGCCAACACACAAGTACTGGTTGCTCAGCCATCATGCAATTATGCCGATGGCGGGCCGCGACCTGCGGGCCTGCTGCATCACCCGCCATCAGATATTGACTTAACATGAGTAGGGGCCATTTGAGAAATGAAACATGTGAGACCTTGCTCACCTGGCTGGTCTTTCTGGGTGAACTGCTTGCGGTTGCCGCGGTACGTCAAGCTGCCGACGGAGCACACAACGACGGCGGTGCCAGTGGTGAACAGCTCATCGGCCTACAGACACCAGCGCAAGGCAGTTGGAAGTCAGCACCACAACAGACGACAAGTTTTAAGGCAGGCCACCATGGGTCGCCAACAAGCCAATGAATGTAGGCTGTCCGGCGACCACTCAACCTCCGCAAGCTGCCAGCAAAGATCATGGCACAGCTTGCATGCAGGCCCCACAACCCTCAACCACTGATTGGTTCCGCTTCATTGCCTTTGCACCATCCCACATCCATACACGTGCTGTATCCATGCCCCCACTTCCCACAGCAACCTTGCCCCTGACCCTGAGCCCTAACTATTAAGCGTGCTGTGATCTCCCCCCATCGCTGTACCACACGTACCTCCATGGCCTCGTGCACGGACACGGCTGTCTCCTCCACGGTGTAGCCGCGCTGGGCAGCGAGCTCAATGATGGACCTGTGCAGGCGCGGCAGCGTGCAGATGCACAATCTCATTTGGCAGCGTGCAGATGCACAATCTCATTAGCAAGATGCCATTCACCAAAGGTCTTGAAGTACCTGAAGGGGGTTGAGTGCTGCAGACGCTTCAAGTGAGTGCGCATCCATGGCAGTGCGCCCTGCAAAAAGTCTTGTGAGAGCAAGGAGCCAACGCAATGTCCCCATTCCCTACTTCTATTAGACATGTGCTGCTGGAGGCATGTTCAATAGCTTTCCCGGCCAAGTTGCTATCCCTGCCCCTATCGCCGCCC
>JAWZTI010000782.1:0-20774 GCA_039880955.1 Chlamydomonas urium
CCCAGATCCCAGATGTGTGAACCAGGTGTGGGGCTCTGGGCATCACACATATCCCTAGCATCGGCCGGGTCCAGTGCGACAATCCCGACTTTCTGGGTGCAACTCCCAGGCCGGCCCTAAGACCTGCACACAGCCTCAGTGCGTAGGCAACCTCCCCGTCGGTGCCCCCAGACCTACGAGTTCTGCAACTTAACGAGTGAGTCGAGCCGAATAGGCACAGATCACAACACTAGGTCTGGCGAGGCAAGTAGCAGGGGGGGGGCTGCGAAGGAGGGTACATCGCGTAGCGCAGGTTTCCATTGACTTGTGTGAGGATGAGGGCGTCACACACCACTGCAGCTATGATGGATAGGCCGCTGATGAGCCTGGACCTAATAGCCCTAGGCAGCAGCGGTTGAGTAGGTGGCGCCACGTCCAGGCGTGTTTCGTGCATGCGTGCCAAGGAGGTAGGCGCGCCGTACCACCCAAGCTGCGTGGACCTGACGAGCTGCAGCTCCTCCTGGGATCCAGGGTCAAGCGGCTCCAGGCCATCCTCGCTGTCGCTGCCAGAGGGGCCGCTTTGCGCCTCGTCAGGGAGGTTGAGGGCGTCAAGAGGAGTCGGGACCACTAGCTCACGGCACAACATGGTGTGTGTTACAGTTGTTTAGGGCACCGCGAGGGCGCATACAACCCCTGTCCCAAATGGGCCAGGATTTACAGGCTCATGACCGAAAGTGGCTCGAAGGCCTTCCCCGCATGCAGGGCACCCGAAGTCTACATGCACGGGACCAGTGTGTTGCTAGTGATGTCGCAACGCATCATGTGCAAGGTGATGCAAAAGTACTGGCCCCAACAGCTGAGGCACGCAAGGTGGCGTTCGGCCCTCAGAGACGGGGGGTGCCCTGGAGGGAAGTACATGACGTGGACGGGGCGCGACTCGGCGCAGAAGTGGCAGATCACCACGTCAGAGGACGAGGGAGCGTTTCGGCCAGTCACTTCAGCAGCAATGTGCGCAGATGCGTCTGTGTGCGCCGACGTGGCAGCTGACGTTGACGCATCGGCAGGCGCAGGTGCGTTGGCAGGCGTAGGCGCGTCAGCAGGCGCAGGCGCGGCAGCGTAGGCACAGTCGTGTAGGCAGGCGCAGGCGCGTTGGTAGGCGCAAGCGCGATTCCGACGTCGGCATGCACAGGCGTGGTGACAGGCGAAGGCGTGATGGCAGGTGCATGCGTGGTGTCAAGCACAGGCGTGTCCGCTGGTGCAGGCGGGTCAGCCGGTGCAGACGTGTTGCCACGCGCAGACGCGTCGGCGCGCGCAGCCGTGGCGGTAGGTGTAGGCGCGTCGGTAGGCGCAGGCGTGATGGCAGGCTCAGGCGTGGTGGCCGGTGCAAGCGCGGTGGCAGGCGCGCGCGTGGTGGCAGGCGCAGTCGTGGTAGCAGGCGTAGGTGTGTCCGAGGGAGCACAAGCCCCTGTTGCGCAGTTGTACGCAGCTTGCTCCGGGGGCGCCCCGCTCCCAGCAGTACTGGCTTGGCTGGCTGCAAATTCCACGTCTGTCGAAGCCGACTGCAGGATGCCAAGCAAGAAGAAAGGGTGCGGCGTGGCCTCCAGAGCGTGGGCTGTATCTTCGGGGGAGGTGCGAGAGAGAACAGGGGATGGGGTTATGGGGGAGCTGCCGACAGGGCCGCCTGCAATTTGCTGAGGATAGGGACACTCCAGATCTGGGGGATGGGAGGATGTGGGTTCATGAGGAGCATGCGCCGTGGTGTGGGCGACAGGGGTCGTGCTTCGTGGGGGCCCATGCACCTGGGCTGGAGCTGTGGGCGGGGCGGAGGCAGGCGGGTTAGGGGCCGTTGGATGGTGCACCTTCTCGGGCTAGCTGCGCAGTTGGCTGCAGCTTGACATCCTCCAGGGCAGCGGGCACAGTGGGGCTTAAAAGGGATTGGGAATCAGCAGCTAGCCTGAAGGGGTTGGGGGCGCAACAGCGATCTCGCGAATAGTGCTCAATGTGCAGCCTTGACATGTTGATCACCCATGGTCCTGCATGTTGCACGTCGTGATGGCCACAGGAGCATCACTGTGATTTTATTTGTAGCTGAGCCGCTGTGACACCTGCGTGAGCTCTACAAACCGTTGTTCAGTGATCAGTTGTTTGTGTGTTCAGCTGCAGCATCGCCGTTCGAGCGGTAACGCATACTCATAGGTAGGTAGGTAGGTAGGTAGGTAGGTAGCTACCTAATCCTACCTAAACCTATAGGCCATTTTACAGTCCGAAGTCATGCGCAGGCGTGCTGAGCCTGTGACTCAATTACTTCATGATAGCGGTATTTGTCAAGACTGAGCCTGTTGCATGTTGTGTGGCTTGGCGGTGCATCATCTGGCCGTTCTTGGTCTGTGACAATTGCGTGGACTTGATGCATCTGCCCTTTCTGCCAGTGCCCTGCTGCCTGTGCCTTTTGCGTTTGCAATGGGGGTTTCTGTGCCCACTAGCGTTGGGTCATTCATGGCATTAAAGGCAAACCTGAATCGAGCAGCTCCATGTATCCGCATTGGTTTTGGTGTGGACAGCAGCAAGCGGTACGTCACGCCAAGTGCAGTAGGGGCATGCACGAGCGGTTGCCAACCAGTACTGGTTGGCAACTGCTCCAACCAGCACTAGTGATGCGTGAATCAAAGGATGTCAGTGAGGTGTATGTTGGGCTTTACCGGTACCGTTAAGCTGGATGCGCACCAGTCCTAGCAAGGACAAGTAGTAGTTATAGTACTGTAGTCGCATGCATGATCTTGCATCATTGCACAAAGCCCAAAATTTCCAGCACAGCGCCGGAGGAGGGGAAGCCGTGGGAGTGCCGGGCATGCAGGGATGCGGCCAGGGGAGGATTTGCGAGGCGAAGAGCACACGCTCTGCTGCATCTTGAAGCTGGGCATTCAACAGCGACGTTGTTGCGTGTGGCTGGCGACAGGAGTGGGCAAAAGTAAAGGGTCGACTTCGAAGCGCGCCTGCTATCTTCACCCCATGCTTGGCCTATTGGTCTGCCGCGAGGCAGAAAAGCCAGCGTCTGCTCGCACTCGAGTGCATAGCTCGAGCCATGGTCCCGACACTGCCAGAATGGGGAGTTGGGACGGGCGCCCGCCTACCTCTCCTGTATTCCATCCTGCAGTGTCACGGCCAGTGCGTGTCGCTTGCTGCGCACCCAGCAAGACGACCGCTGCATAAAGGTCTTGTTACAAGAGCAGTCATCTGCTGCATGACCCTACACTAGTATGCACACTCAAATTTGTTCGTCAGGTCCCCTTGCGGTGCATGCGAGCTGTGAATGAGCAGCAAGTCTGTGAGGCTGAACGACATGGCGTATGGCTTGAGGAGCACCTCACCCTTTGGTCCATCCGGCACTTCCACCTGGTAGAACAGATTGGGACGCAGTAAGGCAGGATGGCGTATCAGAGTAGTCAGAGGAGAGGTGGTCAGCCCATGCTCACAACAGTTCATGCACTGCAAGCCATCCTTGCACCTCTGCCTGTGCACATGCACACGCACCTTCTTGTTGCAGTCATAAACTCTGTATCCATAGCCGTAAACCATTTGCATAAGCGATGCTGATGTCACATTTTTCAACGTGAGCACGTGTGGGTAATACTCCATTAAAATGTAGGCAGGTGGAGCTGTGGACATCATCTTGGAGGCGCCTTTGAAAACGAAGGGTTCGTGACCTTCCGCGTCCATCTTGACAAACAGCACCTGTGTTTGGGTGACCCATGCGTCAGAAAGCAATGTCACCGCCCAAGAGGTCATGCCGTGCAAGTGTTGACCTGCGCCTGTGCCCCCTCACCTGCTGCTTGCGCAGCACATTCTCCCAGTAGTGGTCCAGCGTCACCACCGGCACCTTGGAACCCTCGTCGCAACCAAGCTTTGTGAGCAGCTTGGGGGCAGTCATGGCCTGGTGCATGGCTGCCACCATGGGGTTGATGAAACTGTACCGCGGCAGCATGCAGGGAGAGGGCCGCAAGTCAGGGGGTCTATTGCAACACTAGTTTCATCCTCCTCCCACTTTGACCTGACTCGGGCATAGGCACTCACCATTCCTTGCCCATCTCATCACTGACACCCTCCGCCACAGCTGTCAAGTTGAACTCATTCGCTGCTGCGCTGCAACGTAGCAGCTCCACAGCATGCCGTTGTGGTTCGAAGGCATGCACATCGAACCCCAACCTACACAGCGTCATCCATGCAGAGTGTAAGGCACACCCCAAGGAACACCTGGGCGATCACCAGCACTGCACTCTCTCACTTGGCAAGAACCAATGCGTGGGTGCCGATGAAGGCCCCGACGTCAAGAACCAGCCCCTGGCATCCCTTCTTCGGCGACAGCTTTGACCCCGATGCAGCGCACAACGTCTTGGCGTAGAACTTGTGAGCAAGGTGGTGACCCAGATGAAACTGCAAGGATGGGCGAGGCATTCGCTCTTCAGCAGACTTGTGCCACCGCAACCCTTGCGGCGTATCGTCCACTGTTGCATCCACTGCTCTACCTGACGTGCTGAGTGGTCCTGCACCTCCTTAGAGACGGTGTCATGCTCAAATGTGAACATGTCGATCGACAGAGCTGGGTTTTTGGCGTAGATCCGGTGAAGCGTGGTGTTGGGCTGTTGTTGAAGAGTCGTGCCAAGGCGGCCATGCAACGGGTGTGCATGACAGTGTAAGGTTTTCCATGTTGTTATGCTCAGAGCGCACATCGCAAGCCTGATCACCTGGTTTGGGCACGAGCTGATCAGGGAGACGCCACGCAAACTGTCACTGTGCTGCATTGCCATGAATTCATAGGCAAAGTAGCCACCCAGGAGCAGCAGAAGACCAGCTCCAATGTAGCGAACTGCACGGCCCTTGTTGCTGGGCCGGCCTGGGCCCCTGAGTGCCATTGGAAGAGCAACTGAAACCGTGCGGGCCAGCTGCAGCGAGTGGTGCAGAAAGCTGCTGCAACGAAATCGGGCTGCGCTGTGGGCTCAAAAGGTGTGGAGCCTCCGAACTCTCGTGCACCTGCTCCTACAGCGAACGTGGAGCCATGCATGCTCATGGGTGCATTGCCTGGTTGCAGGCTTGCACAGCGTATGTGTTGCTCGACATGTCGCACAACGAGCAAATTTACGCGCAGCCTGTACCGCATTTACCTTGAGCTCATGCCAGGGCGCCGATGCAGTATCGAGGCAGGGTGCACGAGCATGCAGCAGGTGCCAATTCCTCAGCATGACAGCATGGCATCAAGGGTCGCATTACGTTGCTCACCTTCTCCTAACAGCACCCATACAAGTCGTAAACTGGCAAGTCCCTTGCACGGCTTGTGTCCGGTGGCGGGCACCTAGTTTCTGCATTGGCCAGCGGTGGGCCAGCGCCAGGCACACCATCATGGGGCGTGTGCAGCAGTAGACGTGTTGCCGTTTCAAACGGCCCTGCAGCTGGTAAGTCAAGCAGCCGGCTTCAGCACCTCCTTGAATGTATGTGTCTGGTACATGTCTGCTGACCGAAGCTGCTGCTCTGAGCTGAGCTGCTTAGCTGGGCTGCTCATAACTCGACGTGCACGGTGCGCTGGTCCCACGTGAGAGTTGAGCAAAGCCTTGTGTCTGCACACGGGGTACGATGGCACGAGCGGCCTGGATGAGGCAGGCGCCCACCCTGCCGTGACTCCAGCGCCCGGTGCCAGGACGACCTGGAGGTCAGCGCCCCCAAAGTGTGTATGTGACGCCAGCAGCCGTGCAAGCCTGCATTGCCTCCCAAGAGTGCTGCATTGTTAGAGGACGAGAGCCACTTCCCTTGCCCCAGGAAACTCTGCGCTTGTCGATGCGCTGCCGTTGCACTGGCCAGCCCAGCGCCTCGCCCGCCCTCAGCTTTTGTGCAGGTATTGCAGCAGTGTTCGTGGCCGACGTGCTTGGAAGGGCGCGTGCTAAACACTCACAATGCTGCCTCACATGCTGCTGTTGCTCATCGCCGCAGGCCGCTGAGCAGGTGGTGAGCTCAGATGCCCCCTGGTAAATTCACGCACAGCCTACCTGCATCTGCTGCTGCTGTTTTTCGCGTACTGAACGACCCTGCCCTGCCCTGCCCTGCCCTGCCCTGCCGCTGCGGCAGACGGTCACATGGACGACCCTTCCACACCACGCAAGGTGGCGCGAGCTGCCAGTGCGTGAACAAAGTAGCACGGCTGCACTGCTAGGGCAGCATTCTTGCCAGTGCTTGGTGACAAACTGAGTATTGCACCTGCACTCGCAGGTGCCGAGCTGATTGAACGTCAAGAGCAGCAGGTGAGGTTGTGATCTTCTATATGTTGAGGTTGTGGATCACACTCAGCCGTACTGTTGCTGCTGCATGTGTGCCTTTGCAGAAATCATGGCAAAGTTTGCCAGCGTCATGCACCAGAAGCAGCTCGGGTCTTGGCCCATGCGCTTGCGAGGTTCAGCAGATTGGAGATGTCAGCACATCCCATACGGAGAAGGCCCCCGATTCGCCATGTGCAGAATTGTCACGATGTACTGTAAGTAGTGCCACTGCTCAGCTGACTTGCAGATGCTGTGAAACAAATAGAATCTTCCTGATACGCCGACTGACAAGTGTTGTTGTGCTGCCGTCTGCAGTACAAGGAAGTTCTGGCAGCATCCGAAGCTGGCCTGGAAAGCATTACAGTCGGCGGCAGTTTAATGAATCCAAAACGAGCAGCAGCACAAGCTGTTGCATTGACACGACCTGCCATGCTTTTGGCGGCATCACAAAGCCAGCTGCACGCACCGCAGTGTGCTTTGAAGGGATACTGCCCTCCTTCTCAAGAGCAACAGCCAGCAGGTTCGCAATGTGCAGCAGACTTGCCATGCTTGTCCAGTTTTGTGTGCAAAGGCATGACACCCATGTGTGCACAACAATGTTTCGCAGCTGAGAATACGGAGGGTCGAATTGAGCAGCTTATGGCTTTGCAATGCAAGAGCTGCATGACGGAAGGCGTGGACATCCGGGCCCTGTTTGAGAGGGTCATGGCTAAATATGAGCAGGGAGGCAACAGGTGCGGGCTCGCTTTGAGTAACGAATCAGGATGCTGTACTTCAAACATCGCACGTATAGAGTGTATCCTGCAGCCTGCGAACAAGCACACTTAATACCCTTGGCTGTGTTTGTACATGCAGGACACTTGGACAGAATACTGCACAGGCGATGGAATCATGCAATCAGGCAGTTGGGAAACACCTGCATTGTTGGCTGCAGTCCAGTGACAGGAGAGTCAAGGTTGAGGGGCACAGAAGCAGCTGGATACCCGACTTGACCTCCTTGTCAGCAGGCAATTCCAAAGACAAGGCCATTGCGGCCACAGCTCAGTCAGGCACACCTCACTGGCAGCAGGGTGACTGGATTCCACATGGCATGGACTTTGCCCCCATGTGCAAGTTCTCCAGTCCAGAATTGGCCCAACAATACAGCCAGCCAACATCCTCCAGCTGTGTGCCACTTATGCATGTGCCGAGGGAGCTGATGGCATCGCGCCCCCTGGAGCCACCACCTGCGGCGCTACAAGCACAAAGTGGCGACACCAAGAGCACAGATAGCTTTGGATCGCCACGCATCACAGATGGCAGTCAGAGTGATGGCTCCAAAATGCTGCATGGTGCTGGCGCTGGTGAGGCCTCCTCCCTCCCCACCCTTCCCTCACCCCTGCCTGCTTGCTGCTTTGTGTGAACAGCTCTTCTGGTAAGCAGCATGTTCCAAAACATCTCCTGACAATCAACTGCGTGCCTGCATCCTCGCATTTTTTTGTTTGATAGGCGTGGAGGTGGATGGCACAGGCACACACGGCAATCCAAGCTTGGACAAGCAAGCAGCCATAAGGATGTCACTTGAGCAGGTACACTCTGCCATCTTGGTTAACTTGCCTCAGCTCAGCATGTATAACTCAGCCTGAGCCCACACGTGATGGTGCAGCAACGGGTATAGCACAATCAAGGGGATGCTGACAAACAGCAAGTGTTAGCAGCGCTCATCCCGCTGCTCCTGACGCTCACTTCATAGATGAAGAGACTGATCAGCTAAGCTCACATACATACTCACATTTTTGTTTGAACCTTGCAGGTGTATCATATACCAATCAGTTCTGCAGCTAAAGCCTTGAGCATTAGCATGACACAATTGAAAAAGTACTGTCGCCAATTCAACATTGGCCGCTGGCCCTTCCGCAAGCTGGCATCCATTGACAAGCTGACGGAGACCATCAAGCAAGAATGCCAAGACAACCCCGAGAAGGCTGTGGTGAGGAGATTCCCCTTACTAATAAATGGCCCTTGAAAATCAATGCTGGTAGAGACCCACAGAAGTGGTCATTGCATATGCACCACACAGCTATGCTCAATGCGTGCTAGAGTCTGCCAACCAACGCCGTGCCCTGCTGCTGATGCGTTGTTCAGACCGCCGCGTCATTGTTGCATGAGTTGGAGCAGTGCCGTGCTCAGATCTACCGCGACCCCCTGCATGAAATCCCGGACACCATCAAGCGCCTGCGCCAAGCCAACTTCAAGAACCTTTACAAGACCCGCCACGCCACCCGCCAGAGCAAACCCGGGGGCTCAGACAATGAGGAGGATGACGATGCTTGCTAAGCAAATGAATGTTGCCAGGGAGTTGCATACATGTAGCACCTCAGCCACCGAAATTTTTCCTGTGGTCATCACCATTATGCTTGCAGGGCAATGACTGAAGGATTTGCCATTCCTTTCACCCTAAGAGCATTTTTGTGACTGTCAAGTACGCAATGTAGCCCAGATAAAGCTACAGGATGCATGCTCATTGGGCACTCCCAAATCGCATCAGTAAAAGGTGTTCTTTGCGGCTCAGCTTGTGGACACCCATTCTGCTGCCCGCATACTCTTCTTGATGCACTTATCTTATAAATTTATGTGAGGCTTCCTCTCAGGCTAGGCAAGACGGCTGTTAGTAACAACTTGTTACACCTTGAATCACAGAATGCAGGCGCATGCTGCAAGGTGCCGCACATTCAAGGTAAAGGTCCACCCTTAGTTGTGGATTAAGGCAACAAGCCCCTAGCTTATCGTACGCCTTGCTGGTGCTTGGGCAGTGCACCCTTGCCGCGCATTGCATCACATATTAGCCTGCTGCGTCAGGCTGCCTGGGTGTGTGCATGAACCAGCCGCAGTTGCAACACCTGCACACTGCCCGCTGTGACGCAGCTGGGCCTTGTCGAAAGGCTTCAGACCGCATGTCTGGTCGTCACGCCAATGACCGCGGCATGCTGGCCAACAGCTGTGGAATGTCATCGAAGTACTCGTGCTGCATGGCACACAGTCAGCATCGCAATACTCAAAAATTTATGCTGCCAGCTGCATCATGCACCAGGGTGCGCACATAAGGCTGCATGCACGCTACCTGCTCCATTCACCTGATGCATTCACATGCCCACACCCTCCCATTACCTGCATGGCGGCCCGTGCAGTGATGCGGTACTGAGGGACGTACACAAGCATGCGCGACAGCAGGTCCACACCGGCAGGTCCCAGGCTCGGCACGACTGCTGCCAAGTCCTTCGGCCGCCATTTGGGAAAGGTGTCCTTGTAATCGGGCAGCTGGGAGACACCCTGCCACGAGCTCTCATCAGGCGTGCCCATGACCTGAAAAATCTTGTAAAGCTGGTCGATTTCCTGCAAGGGTACAACATTGCAGGCATTGTCGCGCGGCGCAGTGCAAGCACATGGAGCGCAACGCGCTGCTAGGGCCCATGAAGGCACACGTGCAGGGCCTTGGAGCAGCTTGCCGCGCCCAGGGCCCAGCAGGGCCCAGGCGAGGTTGCCAGGCATCACCCTCCAACATCCATTCAAGACGTGCACTGAAAGTCTTGCTGCCAGGCAAGAATGCTTGTGCCGTGATCGGATGCAGCGCTCCTGCCGCAATCGTGGCGCTCAACCCATCTTCACCTCCGTGCCCTTTCCCACGTCCCTCAGCCTTCAAACAACCTGCCCCCCAGCTTTCCCCAAGCACATACCGAGTCCCCCGGAAACAGTGGCTTGTGGTTCAGCATCTCAGCAAATATGCAGCCAATGGACCACACGTCCACTGGTGTGGAGTAGGTCTTGGAGCCCAGCAGGATCTCAGGAGCACGGTACCACAGCGTCACCACCTGCGCAGGAGATCCATGATGGAGGGAATGAAACATCAGCAGCGTCGATGTTAGGAGTTAGGGATCAGGGAACGGCGGGTTTCTCGAAGGCGTTGATATCGGACACAGCACCTTGCTGTTTACGATCACCGTTGGTTACCACGATTGCTGATCAACACACACAAATGATGCCCAGACGCACTGATCCCTGGCCATGGATGACCACCCATCAGTTAACCCCACCTCGTGAGTGTATGCCCTGACTGGGATGCCAAAGGCTCGTGCTAAACCAAAGTCTGCAAGTTTGAGCTGGTTGTGCGCCCTGTCCACCAGCAGGTTCTGTGGCTTCAGGTCGCGGTGCAGCACCCTGTGTGGGATGCAGAAGGCGGAATGTGGCGGCTGCAGCACAAAACCAGCAGGCTGCGCCCTGCAGTTGCACCTGGATTGTGTGTAGCACCCTGCGTGGCATGTGCTTCTCAGCAAGGCAGCTCTCAGCGCACCTTCGCGAGTGGCAGTAGGCTATCCCGTTGAGCATCTGCCACAAGTACAGCTGCGGGCGGGGCAGTGCACAAGTTTGGCATGGAGAGCTCAGCTGCATGCCCATTCTTTGCCACAGACCCTGCGCCAGTCCAACGACATGGAATGCTGCCTGGACGCCGACACCCTGTCTTGGTGCGAATGACTCCTTGACCCGCATACCTTGATGACTCGCTGGTCCCTGCTGAAGTTTGGCTTTGAGTCCATCAGCTTCTTCAGGTCCAAATCTAGGAACTCAAACACCAGGTACAGGCGCTTCTCGCTGTGAATGACATCGTACAGGCTGCACAAGCAGAGCGGACAGACAAGTGCAGCTCTTGAATGTGGTGTTGCTGACATGCAGGTGTGAGGCATGCTTCATGCGAGTGAACGTTGCCAGCATGCCCAGCATGCACGCACCGCACCACGTTGTCCTGGTTCAGTTCCTTGAGCAAGGAGATCTCGCGTATGGCAGTGCTCGGCACGCCCTCCTCCTCCTGCTCAAGCCTAATCTTCTTGAGCGCGTAGATTTCGCCAGTGTAGACGTCCTTGGCCTTGTACACGACGCCATACGTGCCTTCGCCCACGCGCTCCAGTTTTTCATACTGTGCGTGCGCACCAGCAGCGAAACGAGCAGCTCTGAAGCCTGGCTAGCTGTAACTAGCGCACGAGCAACGTGCAACCATGCACAGTGGCTTGCCTTTTCCATGTGTGCTCCGGCCCAGCTGCGCTGCGCGCCTCCGCGGCGCTAAGCGTCTTTCTCGCACTGCTCCAGTCCGCGTACAGGGTGCTCGGCTGCAGCTGGGTTTAAGAATGAGTTTAAACGGCGGACAAACAGCTTCAGTGCCTGGTGCTTGAAAAGCAACGAAGGGGTGATGGCCCGGCTCGGCGAGCAACCGCTGCGAACTTACCTCCTGCTGCCTGCAGCCCAACTGAACCAGTTCATACTTCAACCACCAGCTTTTAATTTGTGAACGGCGTCACAGGGAAGAAATGCCTGACGGTGCAACGCAGTAGTGACACCCCAAACAGTGTCAGCACCAGCGGCACGCATGTTACGCTGCCACAGTTCACTACAGGTCAGCTAGGCAAATATCGTGTTAGGTTGCCTCACACTGATGGGCTGCACATGCAGGAGGGTGCACACATCATGTGTGTGAGATTATGGCTGGAATAGTATCTGTGATGCACTGGCTCGGACACTTGCGTTACAAAGCGTCTGGACAGATGACATTGAACAGCAAGTCATTCATGGTTTCGTACGCTAGCTGCAAGAAGTGCACAGTGGAGGGATTCCATGTGATCATCAGCCCCTGGCGCTTTGCTGCCTCCACAACCTGCAGGCAATGTGCCAATTGCGAGCAGCATGGCATGAACAAGATCATAGAGCACAGCCCCTAGGGCTAGCTAACGCCAAGAACAACCCAACGTTCGCTTGCAACCAGACTATCGTCCTACCGGCAGCAGCAGCCCACATCTCCACCTCACCTTCCGCACGCTCAGCACCTGCCAGCCGTACTGGCGTGCCATGTCATCCAGCACAGGCGCCGCGTCATCCCAGAAGTCGTTGTTCACAGTGCACGACTTCCACACAAGCTGCAGCTGCCGTTGTGCTGCAGTTGCCGTGCTCGCACTGGCGTTGCTGGTGCTCCCGCTGCTGCTGTTGCTGCCTCCGCTTGCACCGCTGTCTCCTCCTCCGCCGTTAAGGGCGTCCATGAGCGCCCTGCCATGCTGAAACACCTCTCTCATGTAGCCCAGCAGCCCTGCCTTGTTCTTGCGGCCCCACCACGCACACATGTTGAACACCACAATGTCTGGAGCAAGCCGAGACGCAGGTGTCTGGGCTGCAAGACCCGCCCCAGCAGGTGTCGCTGCCACCACTGCCTCCTTGCGTTTGCTTTTGTGACGTCTCAGCCTGCGGCCTCCTTCGCTTGGTTGGCCCCCACCTGCCCCTCCCGGAAGCTGCAGTGTGGGTATCTTGTCTGCAGCCTGGCCCATGGCCCAGTTAAGAGCCGCGATGCCTGCCGCTGACCAGGTGGGGTGCCTGTACACATACCTGAAGTCCAAGGCGGTTGAGTCGTCAAAAAGTGTGAACAGCCACTCCTCCCTGCTCTTGGATTTGTCGCAGTCACAAGACATCGTGCCGCTGCAGTGAACGCGGGCGAGGGCAGGAGGGCGAGGAGGGGGTTGTTGATGTCAAGGTGCAGGAGAGCTGCTGGTCTGCAGAGAGGGGCTTTCAGGAGGTCCTGCAGCTGTCAGCTGATACAGCGTGCAGGCGCCACTTGAAAAACCATGCATGTGTGTCCAGGGGCTGATGGCGGTGGTCCGCTCTGATCCCTGCACAGTGTGGCGAAGTGACAGCGAAGTGATAGCAGGTTGCAGTGCTGCATGTTGCGGGCCTCCTGTCTACTATGGACTTCCTGCCAGCGTCAAGTACTTGCCGTCCCTCTTACCTTGATCCCAAGGCGTCTGTCACCTTGCGCGTCACCCCGCTGTACAACCGTTCGTAATTGTGCCCCCAATGGTCCACATTGCTGACCGAGCGTCTGCCGTCATCGTAAGGGTTCTGGTAGTGGCCGGATGCCAGGAAGTGAACGAGGCTGGTGTACTGTGCGAAGAGGTAGGGGCAGGGGCAGGGCAGATCAAGAGGGGCAAAGGGGCCGGAATCGGGCAGAACCGTTGATGATTCCTGAATGCTGTGCTTGGCGGGCAGACGCTGATACGCAACAGAGGCAGCAGCCATGGGCGCGTGCTGACAGCGCGCATGCACAGACAACGCTGCTGTGCGCTCAAGCACCCAACTCGAGCGGTGCGCCCAACGCGTGCTTTAGCGATCCTGCTAGAAGCACCCTGCCTCGCTCACCTGGTAGCGGGTTACACTGTCCCCCAGCATGACCAGGCGCTTGCCCTGGAGGCAGGCGCGCGTCTGAGCCATGTCCAAGCGCCGCAGCCGACACGAGTCCAACTCATACAGGTAGTGCCTGCTCCTGTTAGTTGTCCAGGCAGCAACACAGCATGTTATGAGTGATGAACAGTTGGCTGAGTGTCGCATCAGCACGTGCCAGTGCCTTCACTCACAAGGGGACATAGTGTGCCGTGTAGCTTCATGAGACTTGTCCAAGCCACCTGCAACAGCCTTACTGACCACCCTCTTCACCTGCTCAGCTGAGCTCACTCACTGTGTGTCTTGGTAGATCTTGCCCGCTAGGCTGCTGTTGAAGTCGAGCTGGCGGCACAACGGCTTGGCAGTGAGCTCGTTGGTGTCGTGTGCATAGGAGTGATTGTGCAGCCGCATCTTGGCATGATACCCTTTCGCTTTGCCAATCACAGAACCTTCTTGAGGGTGGTACCTGCGCGCGGAACAGGTGGCAAACACCAGCCTCTTGCTGAATGTGACAGCAAGCTTGCAACATTTTGATAAACACTTGCGCACCTATGGAAGTGGAAAGCCAGTGGGCTGCTGCTGCTGCTGCCGTTGTTGTTGGGGTTCATGTCGTGCGCCATGTGCCTGTGCTGCCATCCAGCATGCTGTGCGCTCCCCACAGTGTGCTCCGAGCCCATGCACAGCACCAGCACCATCACTGCTGCTCGGATCATCCGCAAACAGCTGGAAACACGTTGCCTGGCTGTTCCTGGGCGCCTGCAGGAGCCAGCAGGGCTGGCCATCATGCTCACGGTTCCAACTGTCAGCACTTACAAAAAGAAGCAGGTTTCGATAGATGTGGGGGTACAACACTGCGTGGCATGGCTGTCTCACGCAGATATTGCTTCTCGCGTCAACATTGCTCATCTCCGCACACTTCGTTCGCACTTTTTTGCTTCCTTGGGAACGCCTGCGAGCGCATTTTGGGCCATCGACGATCCCTGCATCGCTTTGGGAGCACGTATTATATGTTGTTTCGACTGCTCTTGCCCTCCGCTGGTCGTTGACCCTTGTTGTCAGATGCAGAGCCGCGCGCTATGGGACGTGCCTGCGACGCACCGCAGCCAACCCTGCATCTGCAATGATGTGTTGCATGCCGGACCCATTCGCAGCCGGCCAATTGTGGCCCAGGAGTGGCTCAGGTCCCCGTCAGCCGCCACCATGCTTCTGAGGAGGCCCACAAGGAGCCGCAGGGCCATTGGTGTGCACAGTGACACAGGGAATGGCAGCATCAGCAGCAACAGCAGTGGCAGCAGTGTCGCCCGCAAGATCCTCAGTAGCAGCACGCTTGAAGGGGGCTCAATGCTGCCCTTCCTGGCCGTGTCAGAGGCTTATTGGAAGGTATGTTTGTGGCCATGTGGCAACATGGCGACAACCATGATGCTGCCGTGGCTTGCCTGCTTAGTGATCTGCAGACGCTCACAAGCTCGTGCCGTTGCAACGCTACACAGGCAATGAGGAATCAGGGCAGCAAGAAGGTTGGCAAGGTGCCCTCAGTTGTGTTTCCTCGCCCAGGCCAGCGGCTGGCGCAAGAGGAAGACGGCTGTGCCGCAAGCGCCACCTACGACGCGGTTGTGTGTGGCGGGACGCTTGGCCTGTTCGTGGCGCTGGCGCTGCAGCTGCGAGGACACAAGGTGCACAGCATGCAATACATAATGCCTGTTCAGCAACTGTTGTGTTGGTGTGCTGCTGCGGTGATGCTGAGCGGTGATCCTGAGCAGTAAGGCTGCAGAGCTCCGCTGCGACGTCACGGTGCACCTGCCTTCGTTACCCTGGCCCTACCCAAGAACGCTCTGCCTGTGCCATGTTTTCACCCCTTGCTCTGATGGCAGGTGTGCGTCGTTGACAAGCGCTTGGTGCAGGGCCGCTCCCAGGAGTGGAACATAAGCCGAGCTGAGCTGCAGTCGCTGGCCCGAGTGGGGCTGCTGAGTGACGCCGAGCTGCAGCAGTGCGTGGTATCGGAGTACAACCCCATCCGCGTTGGCTTCAAGGGCGGGCTGGATCTGTGGGTGACTGACTGCCTGAACCTTGGCGTCAGCCCCAGGGTGCTGCTGGACAAGCTGCGGGCCAAGGTGGGTAGCCAGGGCTCAGGATCCATCCGTTTGTCTGCCAGCATGCCTGGGCCGTCAACAGCTGCCTGACGCATTGCGGTGCCCGCCGCGTGTCGCCTCCCGCCGCTGCCGCTTGCCCTGTCTGCTGTATGCAGCCTGCTTTCTTTCACCTGCTGCCTCCGTCTGTTTGCTCCCCGCAGTTCCTGGCTGCTGGTGGCTGCTTGTTGGAGGACACGGAGTTCAAGAAGGCAGAGGTGTTTGAAGACGGGGTGCGCCTGCTGCTGAGCCCAGTTGGGGCGGGCCGACACACACCAATCGGCGTCGGGGATGCGAACCGGTGAGCATGGTAGCTTCGCCAATGCCAGGCGGCCAGCCTCCTGCCTTGCCTCATCAGGGTATCCATGCTGTGATCGGTGCCGACGACGCAGCCACGCGCTTCAGCCAGGGTAGCACAGCGACGTGCTGTGCGGCGGTTCACCTCACATCTTCAGGCTCTCACCACTGACTGCAGGCCCAACGGCGTGGGGGCGCAAGACGACACAGCTGCCTCCACCTTCTTGCCATCGCTTTCAGCTGCTGAGGCAACGAACGCCACCGGCAGCAGCAGCAGCAGTGGCAGCAGCAGCATGGATTCAGGGGAGGCAGGCTTCAACAACAGCGGCGGCGTGGTGCTGCGAACACGGCTGCTGCTGGACTGCATGGGCCATTACAGTCCCATTGTCAAGCAGCACAGGGGCACGCGCAGAGCAGACGGCGTTGTCATGGTGGTTGGCTCATGTGCCTCAGGTGCGTGGTGCCAGCAGTGCTGGTTACTGCCAACACACCAGATGATGGATGCCTGACCTGCCGTGGGCAGGCACTTTGGAAAAGCGAGCTGTGCTGCAAGTACCCGCAGTTTTGTTGCTTCCTGACATGGTGTTTGCCTTCCCTGGAGCCAAATGCACTTGTTTGCCCAAGGCAATCGCTGCTGGTGCTTGCGTCGCCGTGCAGGCTTCCCTGCCAGCACCAACAGCAGTGCTGACCTGCTGTACACGAATGGGGATGCCGAGGATGACATGCAGGTGTGGCCCACTGCTTGACATGCGCATTTGAGGGCATACAACATCTCCAGCCTGCACCGCATGCTTCACTCGTTGCATCAACGGCCGCCTCGCATGCAGCGTCCATTACATGGCCCTGCGGCTGCGCCTGTGCAGGTGTTCTGGGAGGCGTTCCCTGCAGAGGGTGGCGCAGCACGCACAACGTACATGTTTGCGTACACAGACACCCACCCTTCGCGCCCGTCGTTTGAGCAGTTCCTTGACAACTACTTCGCTCAGCTGCCACTGTATCAGGCAAGGACCCTGCTCAGTCGCATTCTGGCAACTTGCCTGACCATCACTGGGGCTGCGGCGACACCAACTCACCTGCCATGGACCATGTCCTCTGCAACAGGGTGTTCCGTTGGAGGCACTGCAGTTCAAGCGTGTACTGTTTGGCGCCTTCCCGTGCTACAGCGATGGCCCTCTGCAGCCCAAGTGGGACCGCGTGCTGCAGGTAAGCTGTCAAATTTGGCAATTGGTGCTGCAAAGCATGGTTGCTGCAGCAGGACGGGCAGGGCTAGCGCTTGTTGGAATGCAGCAGCGGGATCAGGTGGCCGTTACATCATGGTTGCTCATGGCGTCTGCAGCATGACCAATGCACTCAGTGTGTGCCTCTTCCACTTCCCCTGTTGCAGATTGGCGATGCCAGTGCGACTCAAAGCCCGCTGTCCTTTGGAGGGTTTGGAAGCATGCTGCGCCACCTGCCGCGCTTGACTGCCGCCCTGGACCAGGTACGCCTGTCAAGCGTTCGCTACTGTTCTGTTGCTTAGCACTGCGTCTCGCCACAAAGCAGCTTCAGTTACCACAATGGCCAAGCGCTGCAACTGGGGCCTGGTGACATGTCAAGAAGGCTAGGAGGCGCAACATTTTTGGTAGCAGTCTAAAGCTGTGTGTCTGTCGCCCCTATTGCGTGGTCAGGCACTGAGAGAAGGGCGCCTGAGCCGCGCCGAGCTGGGCTGGTGCCACCCTTACCAGCCGTCGCTATCAGCCTCGTGGCTCTTCCAGCGCTCAATGAGCGTTTCGCCAGGGCAGCTGCAGAGAGCGCCGCAGCCTGCAACAGAGCGCAGGGCGATCAGCGATGACACCAGCAGCAGTAATCGTAACGCCACCAGCGGCGTCGATGGAAGCAGCAGCAGCAGCAGCAGCAATCTTGCCAACGGTAGCAGCAGCAGCAGCAGCAATAACCAGTCCTCCTGGCCAGCTTGGGCACAGTTGCCAGCAGGGCATGTGAACGCTGTCTTGGCCTGCAACTTCTCTGTTATGAAGGTGCGGATGTGGCTGCGCCTGTGTCAATAAGCAGTTGCCTTGTTTGTATGTTTGTTGCGTATGGGCATGCTGTACCTTAGACTGAGTGTCCGGTGGACCATGCGGCTTTTGCTCAACAGGCCTGTGAAAATCTGGCTGTTTTGCGCCATGCAGATCCTCGGGGACTGGGCGCTGCGGCCGTTTCTGCAAGACACCATACAGCTCGTGCCGCTGGGCTTGGCCATGACTGGCATGATGCTGCGAAACCCGCTGGCTGTGAGCCGAGTGCTGCTGCAGGTGCGCGGCTGCATTTTTCAAGGGAATGAAAGGCGATGGCAGTGCATTCGCAATGGGGTCATTTGCAAATGAGGGTCTGCATTGCATGTGCTTTGGGAGACTGCACGTCTGTGTGCATGTGGGTGAGTTTTGGAACGCCCAGCCTGCGCATATTGGCCATGTTGAGGGCCTGCTGTTTCCATGCATGCGTTCTGCAGGTTGGCCCTGCCACGCTGCTGGGCTGGTTTCGACACTTCTTAGCCCTTGTTGCCTACACATTGCTGTACGCGGTGCTTAAGCCGGTGCTGGCCGTCTTGCCACCAAAAGTGCGGGAGGCTTACGCGGTGAGTTTTGATTCCTCGGCCGTTAATGGCTTGTGTGCGTCCGCATGGGGGACGGATGAGGTAGGGCTGCAACGGTGGTGCTGAGGTGGAGGTGATGCGCAGCAAACCAATCTTTCTTGGTGTTGCGCTGCATTGATATGGCTGCTGATGTGGGTGTTCTGCAATCGCCTGTCGCAAAGCTCACTGCTGCAGCAAGGTGTAACCTGTTGCTTGGTTGTTGCTGCTGCAGGTTGCGCGGCTGATGGAGGCGCTGCAGTACGGCAGCGGCCTGGATTACCACGGGCATCAGCAGCCACAGGTGCATGGCCAGGCACAGTCGAATGGCAGCCCACCGTCACCTTGCGCCCCTGACACTGGAACGTTGCTAGCGGCGCTGAGCTCCCAGCACCCTGTGTTGGCTGCATGAGCTTCTTCTCACCCTGAGATGCGCTGTGCAAGCTGATCACTGTTGATGGCTTTCTGCTGTAGAGTTGAGAATCTGCTGTTGTGGGGGAAGCTGCTACTCCCCAAAGCGGGTTGGCCCCGTCCCTGTGCAACACTTGTGACATCATTCATGCCATTGTGTTGCTGTGCCAAGGGTGTGTCAGATGTTGATGCTTGCACTGACCACCGCCGAGTGGCATTGGATGCCGATATCGGCATGCATCGATGCATGCCGCCTTGAGCCGCAAAACGCTATGTGCTATAACAGGGTTATATGTTATCTTCGACTTGGCGCTTTCAAGCCT
Organism: Chlamydomonas urium; assembly: GCA_039880955.1. Lineage (NCBI taxonomy): Eukaryota > Viridiplantae > Chlorophyta > Chlorophyceae > Chlamydomonadales > Chlamydomonadaceae > Chlamydomonas > Chlamydomonas urium. Next base: position 19,274 of record JAWZTI010000782.1, read on the forward strand.
GCTTCTTCTCCAGTCTGCTTGCTTTCCAGGCTGCTTGCAGCAGAATTGCTGGGATGCGGTGGCCAGACATCAGTCCATAACCACATGGCAATGAGGCCGTGTGTGACGCCATTTTTACGCAACGGCATTCACATCCACGCATACGCATCTCGCAGGCGAACATAGGGCGTTCTAAAAGCAGCAGCGGCCAGCTTGGTTTTTGCGGGGGATATGGCGTAGACGTGGCGGGCTGTGCCCTGTTGCACATCAGCGGACAGGGACAGCTGCAAATAATGCGGCGCGGATTGAAGGACGCACTGGCAGTGCTTCGCAGCCGCTTCCATCCTGCCCACGTACGGCCAATTTGACGGCCTGCTGGCAGTTAATCACAGAGGCACACAGTTCGCCCGCTAGCTTGATCGCAGCGCGCAGCATCGTGCCGCGGCTGCCGATGATGGCTGCGATGGCGTTAGGATTGAGGAGCAGACCACGTTCTGCCGGTAGCTCGCTGCTGGCGCTGCTGCTGTTCATCTTGGTCATGGCTGCAGCCGTGCTACCCGCGGGGGTTGCAGCTGCAGGCAACGGCAAGGGCAAAGGCAGCAACGCACCGGGCAACAGCGGCAACGCGCCAGGCAGGCAGGACTCCGGCGTGCCAGGCAACAGGGGTAACGCGCCCGGCCACAGCGGCGATGGGCCCGGCAACAGCGGCAATGCGCCAGGCAGGAACAAGGACGAGGACAGCCCAAGGCCGACTCCGAAAGGCAAAGGCATGCACTGCATTCAGCTGTAGCCAACATCGCCTGCATGCATGCATGCCACTTGATGTACCTGTGCATGCTCATGCATCAGCTTCTAAGCTGTTACCTGACCCTGTGTTGGCCCCCGCAGCGTCAAGCCCTGTCATTCGCTCCCCGCCACCACCTCCTCCTCCTCGTCCTTCCCCGCCACCACCACGGCCTCCTCCTTCTCCTCGCCCCTCCCCGCCACCGTCATGGCCTCCTCCCCCTCCGCATCCCTCCCCGCCGCATCCCCAGCCTCTGCCTCCTCCGAGACCCTCCCCACCTACCACCCTCTTTATCCGAGTGTCCCAATTGTCAGACATCCCCCCCGGCTACCGCCTGGCCATTTGCGTGGATGCCGTCCCCAACCAGGTGCGGCATGGGCCGTGAGGGTAGCGAGTTGCTACTCGCGACACTGTGCATGACTGTGCGTTACGCTGACTGGACCCACCTCATCGCCATGCCCTCCCTGCCAGAAAGACCAGTGCGTCGCACGCCAAACTGTTCTGCTTGTAGCCCCTGCTCCAACCCCTGCGCCTGCAGGATCTGCTCGCCCCTGTAATCAACAAACCGCAAGTGCCACCTTCAGGGAGGCAGCGTGCGCTCCCTCCCTGGCCGAGCACCCTACCTCGAGATCACCTGCGCCCCCAAGCCTGACGATGACCCTGACTGCATCATCGCAACCCGCCTGGCACCTTCATCCCTGTCCCCACCACAGTCGCCTCCTTCGCCGCCGCCACCCC
>JAWZTI010000783.1:7964-20740 GCA_039880955.1 Chlamydomonas urium
TGGGTTTAGCACAGGCCATGACCCAAAACTGGCTCCGGAACCACCCCCGCATGACCCGCACCTCTGACCGAACTCTCTGACCGAAGTCTCACTCCTCCAGCCGTGCAGTACGCCATGGTTCGGAGCACCAGCGTCATGCATGGCCGCACGCATCCTCAGACGCAGGGAAAGCGCGCAGGAGTAGGGTGATGCCGCTCCTCGCTTCGCCTCCAGCCACGCCAGCCTCGGGCCAGCAGCAGCTACCGCCGCTGCACAACACGGCCACGGCCACGCCGGTGCGCGGGTTTGTTCACGCGTTTCCCACACAGACTGCTTGAATGCTGCCCCCACCCTGGTCGGTTGCTTATCTCAATTTGGTCATCATGGAACACGAAGATAATCTTATTTGCGACTGGTGCGGCGATGCCTGTGACGAGGTGCGTGCCTGTTCTGCGAGGCACTGCCAGGTGGCCTGTCAAGGCGTTGCACCCACGCGGCACGGCCATGCGCAGCCAGCCGTTGGCGTCAGCTGCCTTCCGTCGGTCTCGTCCTCAAGCGCCGCGGGCTGCCCTCACCCGGTCTTGTGACATATGACTCTTGTCGCTCCCTGCACCGCAGGGGCATCTCGCTGCGCTTGTTTGCGGCCATCCTGTATGCGGCAGACGCACATATCATCAGGTGCGCGACCTGCGGAAGCAGGGCTTCATTGGTGGGTTCGCGGATGGGCAGGCGGACCTGTCATAGGACCTGTCATGGCGCCCCGCCATATTCCCAGCAGTGCGTTCGACGCAGCTTCAACACACCTTGAAAGCACGCGCATGTTGGCACCGTCTTGCCTGGTGCACTCAAATGCTGTGATTTCCATCCCCACTCATGCGCCCACAGGTATGCGTTGAGCAGTGGCTGCGCAAGAACAAGTTGCCGCCCGACCGCTTGTCTGGGTTTGCCTGCCCACGTGGTAGTGGCAAGAAGACCACTGCGCCTGAGCCATGCAAGGGCAGGATAGATAGCAGCCATCGCCGCATCTTTCCCAGGGCCAACAAGAAGCCCAAGAAGCCGCCTGCACCTGTGCAACTACCGCTCGCCAGGCCTCCACCTACATCCAAACCCAAGCCCCAGCACCAGGTGTGCGCATTTTGCGCAGCATACTCCACACGCGCTTTGAACCTGCTTGCATGAGCTGAGCGCTGAACCTTTCTGCCTCATCGATGAGAGCTGCTTACACCTTGACAAAGTATGCCTCGTGTCTGGTGCACAGGGTTCCACAGACCATTCTGGCAGCATGACGCCTGCACATGGAAGCCATGCTGCGCAGCTGAGTGATTCGCAGATGAAGGCGCTCGCAGCCACCATCAGGAAGGAGCTTCAAAGTAGGACAATTTGCATACCCGTGGCTGAAAGCACCCGCACTCCCAAGCCACCCAAGCCTTCAGCACCCAAGATCGTTGTTCAGCCTGGTCAAGGCGCCGCAGCTAGGCTAGGGACTGGTAAGCCGGAACAGCCCTCGTACATCCCTGGCATGGAGCCTGCTCACACTCGTCCCACCCAGAGCCGCCGCAAGCCCAGGGCTGCTGCTGCAGCGCCTACCCCAGCTGCCGCCATTGCGCCACCAGTGCCCGAGATGGAGGTGCAGCACGGCAAGCCCACTGTCAACGCCCTTGATGGTGCCAACGGTTTTGTCACCGACTTGGACCGCTACAACGCCCTCCTGCGTGCCATGGGCAACGACGCGTATGACGAGGATGAGTTTGGCAATTCCACTGCAGTTTCTCCCACTAGCCAATCAGCACTTTCCTTCGTTGCTGAGCACCAGACTGATAGAGCCACAGGTGGAGAAGCGATGGCAGCTGATGGCACCCCTGTTGCTGGTATTGATGGCCTGTACCTGACAGACCAGCAGATCATCATGGGCTACCTTTATGGCGCTGAGGCTGCAGGCCTGCCTGCTGATCTGGCGCCGCTGGTGCAGCAGCTGTACAACGAGGTTGGGTTTGCGCAGGGCGGTGCTGGCGGCGCGGCCCTTGAGCCGCACACTCCCGATCGGGTGGCCGAGGTGAACCGCGTGGCGTACTTGGATGCGGAGAGGGTCGTGACGGAGGCAGAGGCGCAGCAGGACGCGCAGCAGGATGCGAGGCAGCAGCAACAGCAGGTGCGATTGAGGGGTGGCGGTGCACGTGGCAGCATGGCCCCAAACCGGTGGTGTTTCATGTTTTGCTGAGCGATGATTCCCATGACCTGCATGCTGCGCAAACGCAGGCTGCCGCTTGGACCAACCCGGCGGAGCCTGTGGCGCCACCTTTGATGCCTCTTGGGGGCAATGCTCCTGTTGTGGCATCCCTGCCTTGGGCGAGGCCAATGCCTGGTGCAGCCGCATATGAGCCTGCTCCAGGGCTGCCGATGCTCAAGGGCGTGCAGCCTTCAGTTGGCACGGTTCTGGAGGTGCTGCCTGCAGATGATGAGGGTGATGTGGATGAGGAGCTGTTTGATGACCTGCTATCGCTGTGCCTGGCTCCGGCTGTTAAGTAACTGGTTGAACTGGTTGAAACCTGACTATCCCTTAGCTTTTCATGTAAAATAATTGAACACGGACGCCAGTTGAACATGGCGTAGCCCGTTACTCTTGCTTACGCTTGCTTGAAAAGTTTGTGGGAAAGGCGTGGGCTGACACTGTTGCATGCACTGTTGCTGCATGCACATGCAGAAATCTGACCGTGCGCTCCCGTACAAGGTTATCGCTTGGATGCACCCCAGCACGCAGTCCTGAAGCCATGGGAGCAATGTGCAGCGGACAGCGCAGCGGGGTGGACGAGTTCGACGCAATAAGCTCGCCTGCAGCGGGCAAGGGGCCCCAGCGGCGACAGCAACGCACCAAGGATGCTGAGTGCGCACCACCAGCAACACTGCAGCACCAAACTGACACAGCCGTGACAGAAGCGTCGCTGGGCACCACAATGCAGAGCCAGGACGTGTTGCATGCACGGCGGTCAGACGCGGAACAGCAGCAGCAGCAAGGCGTTCCCAATTCGTCCGCAACACAACGAGCTGCAGAACAAGCGTCAGCGCACGAAGTGCTCGGCAAGGCTTTCACCGACATGACGCAGTTGTGCAGCATGGTCTGCAAGGTCGAGCTCTGCACGCTTTCGCTGGTTGCCTCCGACGCACCCTGGCTCCCCTCAACCCGGTTCAACGTCCCCTTCCGCGACACCCCTTTCTGCTCAACGACATTGCAGCAGCCTGCCGGGTTGCCGCTGGTGGTGCCGGACACGCTGCTGGATTCGCGATTTGCCAGCAGCATTCATGTCACTGGCCCTCCTCACATCCGCTTCTATGCTGGTGAGCTTTTGCAGCGTTTGATGCATGCAGTGCCAGCCTTGCAGGGCATCCGCTGAGGCCCGCCGCCACCTTGCATGCAGGCGTGCCGTTGTGCAACGCTGACGGCAAGCCGGTGGCGGCGCTGTGCATCATGGACTCCAAGCCAGCATCCGAGGGGCTGCTGCCAGCGGACGCCCGCAGGGCGATGCTCAGCAACTTTGCAGACATGGCCACGCGTGAGCTGGCAAGGGAGCAGGCGCTGCAGGCACAGACAGAAGCAGAGGCCACCATGGGTGCAGAGCGGGCGCGCCTGCTGCGCATGATGGACCTGGTGCGTTCTGGTTCTGCTCTTGCAGGGGTTGCTGGTGGGGTTGCCAAGGGGATGGCACAGTCGACTGCACAACGTTCTGATTGCTTGACTGATGTTCAGTGCGTGTGCCATTGTAGGCAGGGTTGAGAGTGCTTTGAGGTCCGTTCAGTCCTGCGATGGCGCGGCCCAATGCCTCACCCTGCCACCCCTTGCTTCCTGCGCCCACAGATTAGCGACGGTCAGGGCGTGCTGCTGCTGGAGGTGCCTCGAGCCACGGACACGGCGCCAGCAGAGCACAGCACGCAGGCAGAGGCCGGGCCACACCCGAGGGCAGCTGGTGCCGAGGTACAGAGCTCATCACAGGCGCTAGCCACCAGCTCAGCGAGCAACTGCTTTTCCCCAGATGCGCCATGGTGGGTGCTGGGCACCAATGACGCCTGGCATGCTGCCACGGGCTTGTCGAGCAAAGACGTGGAGGGGCGCGATTTCTGGAGCCTATTCAGGGCGCTGGGCGATGCAGATGCAGCCGCGCAGGCCAAGGCGGCGTGCTTTGCGGCGGTCGCGTCAAAACAGAACTTCACGGCCGTGCTGCAGCCGGTGGAGCTGCTTGGCGCATCTGCCAGCGCCGTCGCCAGCAGCGGGGAGGCTGTCGGGTCCAGCAGTGCCGCAGGCGGCGCCATAGATGCTAGGGTTGTTGCGACAGACGCGACGACGACAACCACAACAGTTTCAGGGGGCGCCTCTTGTGCCCAGGTCACGAGCAAGTCAAGCGCGACCCCCAACAGCGCGTGCGCCCAAGGGAGCGGCGACGCCGCTGCCGGTGCCAAGCCGGCAACGCTGCAGTTGGTGTTCAGGTGTGTAGAGGGCGGCGCCAACCCCAGCCGGGGGCAAGCGCGCAGCGACAGCATCCACACCAACGCGGCGCCGTCGGTGTCGTCCAAGGGGCCAGACGCTGAGCCGGCTGCCGGCAAGGGCCCTCGCTACTACTGTGTGTCGATCGTGCATGACATGGACAGCCTGCTGCACCAGCACAGCCGCTGGTCGCGGCACAGCAGCGGCAGCAGGAACGATCGCCTGATGAGCTCTGCCAGCATGTCGACGGGCGGTGTCATGCTGCTGTATGGCAGCGGCGCGGTGAGCGGCAGCAACGCTGTCAACCTGTTGCCGAGCAATGCGCGGTCGGCAGTCATTGGGGACCGGGCGCCGCTGCTGGACGACCAGATGATCGTGTCAAAGCAGCTGCAGGTGAGCAAGGGGGCAAAGCCAGGGCCTCAGGTTTAGGCCTCGAATGGGTGCAGGAGCATCCTGTTGACATGCAGCGAAGAACACAGCGAGCGCGCCGGGTTTGCTGCATCAGTGCTGGCCAGCTGAAATCTGTGGTTGGCGGCTTTCGGCAGGTGGGATGCTAAACCTGGGGGAGGGTGGGGCGCCTTGTATTGCTTGTTGCTGAGAGTTGTACTGTGCCCTGGCGGGGGTTGCCTGTGCAGGTGGTGTCGCTCCTGGGCCATGGTTCGTTCGGGCGCGTGTACCTCGGGCAGTACAATGGCGAGCCGGTCGCCATCAAGATCCTGGAGTGGGAGGCCCAAGGGGGCGGCAGCTCGGTGCTTGAGGCGCTGCTGTCGACGCAGATCGAGCACCCCAATATCGTGCGCACGTACAAGCACGGCACGCGGCCGCTGCGCATGGCGCGGCACAGCTTTGGCGGCGATGACGGCGTGCCCAGGCCGGCGCCGCATGCGGACGGCATGGGCGCTCCGGGGCCCGAGGAGCGGCGAATGATGGAGACGTGGATGATGATGGAGGTGAGAACTAAGCAAAATAAGATCACCGTCAGGTAAAGATTAAACGCCAGGTTTAGAGAGGAATAAACAGATACAAAGGGCGCCGCGGCTTGCCACTAGCGGCAGCGTATGTACCATGTACTGGACTGTCGGGGCACTGCCTATCCAGCTGGCCTGGCCTGGCGCACACTGCACTGCTTCTTCCCCTTGCGCTGCCTGCCTTGACAAGTTGCGGCCATTCACCGCCTGCCCACCTTGCACCGCCCGCCCTTGTGCAGTACGCCGACCGCGGTACGCTCAGCGACGCCGTGGAGCAGGGCCTGCTGCGCGGCGGCATGGCCAGCTGCGAATCCAACACTGTGCACCTGAACAGCGGTGGGAGGGGGGCCGGCAACGATGACGAGCCTGACCTCGCCGCCCTGCTGGCCACTGCCAGCGAGGTGGCATCTGCCATGACGTACCTGCACAGCCTCGACATCCTGCACGGGGACCTGACGGGCAGCAACATCCTGCTGTGCAGCTCCACAAGGCCCACGGACAGCCGCGGCTTTGTCGCCAAGGTGCGCAGCGCCCAGTGGGGTACCCCACGCCATGCGCGAAGCAACGCCGTTATGCATGCCGTAGTCATTATTTGCCTGTGCCGCCAAATCCAGTTGCCTTCGCCCCAAATGCGGCCGCAGTCGCACAGGCAGATAGCCACTACGGTGTATGCAGGGCCGTTCTGCGCTGGCTGGCAGCTCGCAGCGCTCAGCGTGACGCAGCAGCCCCCACGCGGGGGTGCATGTGCTGTGCTCATGGCATATACCGGTTCCCCTGTGCTGTGTTGTTTTTATTGCAGGTCGCGGACTTCGGGCTGAGCCGGGTGCTGGCGACCGACACGGTGCAGACCAAGACGTACGGCGCCGTGTCCCACACGCCCCCGGAGCTGCTGCTGACGGGCTGCCTGTCAAAGGCGGTGGACGTGTACGCGTGAGTACTCCACACCGTTGCCTAAGCTGGTTGCCTAAGCTGGGAATGGAATTAGTATGAGAGGATGCGAGATGTTGACATGAAGGTGTAGACTAAACGGCTGCTGGTCCACCAGTGCGATGTTGCAGCTAGACAGTCTGCTGTTGTAAGCGCTTCAATTGATTTTATTATCAGCCTCGGCACTGATGCGCCGTCGAGAGGCTGCCAGCTGCTGCATGAGGCGCCCAGCGTGCGCCCAGCTCGACCTTCTCCCTGCCCCTTCCCTGCGCCTGCCCCTTGCCCTTGCAGCTTTGGCGTGATTATGTGGGAGATGCTTATGGGCCAGCCACCCTACAAGGGCCTCACCCAGGCACAGATCATCAACCACATCAGCAATGGCCGCGGCCTGGCGCTGTACAGCGAGTGCCCCTCGGCACTGCGGAAGCTGGTGGGAAGGTGCCTGGCCCTGAGGCCCGAGGAGCGCCCCACGTTTGACCAGGTGCAGCAAGAGCTGGGCGCGCTCAAGGAGGAGCTCAGCTATGGATGATCTGGGATGCAGCTGCTGAGCAGCGGCAGCCATGGAGCATGAGGATGGCGACAGTTGCAGGGCGATCAGCAGGTGTTGGGGGTGGATGTGTGGGGGGCGGTTGTTGTGTGGGACGGTTGCTGTTGCGGGCTGCAGGGCGGTCAGCAGGGGGGGTCCAAGCACATGGCACAAGATACGCAATGATGGGGTTTGCAAACACGGGCCAACGCACTGCAGCTGCAGCAGTTGCTGGTGTTGATTGGTGCAGTATTGAGAGGTGGGAGCTGGGAAAAAGTTTTGCTTAAAGAAAGTGCATCACCCAGGAGTGCCGTTGCAGGGTCTAGGCTTAGATAGGGACTTCATATCACTCATCAACGATGAGTCATCATTACTACTGCATCAGTAGTGTACTTGAGTGTGTTGTACGTGGGGGCACACTCGCAGGCCAGTCTGCCTGCGGGCACTGGCGTGGTTCTAGCATCGGACCGCGGCTGTGCCGAGCTGCGTGCAGGAGGGAGGGGCACAAGGGAGGGGCATGTTCCAGCCAGGGGGCCATGGCGGCATATGCAGAATTCGATCTTGCTGACTGCATGGTGCGCAGACGCACCTTTGCTCACAGCGTTGCAGTTGCGCAGACGCACCTTTGCGCACAGCGTTGCGGGCGCCGTACCATGGCGTCCGCATCGCCTTGAAAGGCAAGTGCTGGTGGCAGTCTTGTTGGTTGTTGGTGGCGGGTACCATGAGTGCATTATGAATCACAGGGGCAAGGGTGTTGCCTTTTGGCAGCGGAAGCATTGCACAACTGGAACTGGGAATCAGTGGTGGCTTGAGGGGGCACCCTACTTCAAAGATTCGCCTCTGCTCTGGTGCAACCATCACAGTAGTTTTCACAGGGGTAGTTTGACACAGCGTGTTTGTTGTCTGAAGAAGCGAGTTCAGTCCAATGCACTTGACTAGAGTATTTTTGGCTTCTCAACCCTTTCAGAGTCTCTCAACGTTTTAGCTAGCCAAGCGCGTCGCTTGTGTGCTGATGAGGCCGCCTTGGCGTTGAAGCATGTTGTGCGCTTGACCAGGGCACGCAGGCAGAAATTGCGCCCGTTTCTATGCTTTCCTTTTGGGTTGGGGTGATCGCCGCAGCCGCACGAGCTGGCTGGGCCTGTCTATGCCCCTCGCTTATGCTCAACAAGGGTTGCTGCCATTGGGGTGACTGCATGAATGCCCTGGTTTCGCTGTTGTTTTGCTTTGTCGTATAACTAGACAACAATACCTAGCTCGTTTGTTTCTTGCATGTGTGGAACCTTCTCGGAAGTCCAGTGACACCTGAGCCACTGTTGCGCGGTCAGCTCACCGTGTGCCTCACCGTGTGATCAACGCGCGCTTTGAACCTCATAGCAACCCTTTTCGATAGCAACTCTGTAACCACAGCCAGTTCGCCGTAGTCGTTGGCCAAGGCGCCCCACGCAGCCATGGGCAGAGACTACTACGCCATCCTGGGCGTTGCCAAGGGCGCCGATGACAATGAGCTGAAAAAGGGTGGGACAGCAGCAGGCCTAGCTGCATGCAGAGGCTGTGTGCACGCGCACACGCTGTGCACACACACTGGCCCAGCCCTGACTCGCCGTGATGCCTGCCTTCTGCCCTGCACAGCATACCGCAAGCTGGCGATGCAGCACCACCCCGTGCGTGGTAGCAGATGGGGTGCATGCCTCACGCAACCAGCCCGCAAGGGTTGAGCCATGCCTGGTGCCTGTTGATTGGCTGTCGCACCATCGCAGCATGTGACTGGCATGTCATGTATGCTATTCTGGCAAATGCTGTTCTGCAGGACAAAAACCCAGACAACAGGGACAAGGCAGAGGCCAAGTTTAAAGAAATTTCCGAGGCCTATGAGGTACGCTATGCATCAGGACAGCAACAGGCACCCGGCATTGTGGGTGATGTATGCCTACCAGGCCCACACAAAGATTCAGCAGCAATATCAGATAGCACTAGCTGTGGCGCAGGGAGGCATGCAGGCGCTGTGCGCTGCCTGCATCAGCCGTCATCCCTGCATAATGAGCGACTGCCTGTTTTTGTGGGCCGTCACTAGACCCCTGCGCGCCTGCCCCCAGCCCATCACACCTGGATACTGCCCCCAGCCCATCACACCTGGATACTGCCCCCAGCCCATCACACCCAAATTCTACTGCTCCCTTGCTGCCTCAGGTGCTGGCCGACCCCCAGAAACGCGAGATCTACGACAAGTACGGGGAGGAGGGCCTGAAGATGGGGGGCGGGGGCCCTGGTGGCCCTGGCGGCGCTGGGTTTGGCGGCTTCCAGGCCAGGCGACCAGAGGACATTTTTGCAGAGGTACGCAAACAAAGGGGGGATCTGGGCAGGGCAGCTTGTGGCAGATGCTCCGTGTGTATGCCTGTGTTTGGCTGTGGCTGTGGCTCTTGCTTTTGGCGGTACACCTGCCTGTCGCCAGCGGGGAGAGTGGGTGCAGCAGCAGGAGCTGGCAATTAGTGCTTCTAGTCAGACTGGAGAGCTCTGACAGCCCATGCCTAAAGGCTCCGCTGTGCAACACTGGCAGAGTCACACAATCTCAGATTCTCTTCATCCCCTGTTGGATATCACAGACCCCTTGATCTGGCCTGTGAGATGGAACTGAGTTATCGCAACCTTTCCGCCTCAAGGATGGAAACCGGGCAGTTGCAAACCTTTTCATTCCATCCGCGTATCAGAGTGGAACTAAGAAATCACATTCCTGTGTACCTCTTGCGCTTGCCATGCAGTTCTTTGGTGGGCGCAGCCCCTTCGGTGGTGGTGACGATGAGTATGGCGGCTTCATGGGTGGTATGGGCGGCATGCCCTTTGGCTTTGGTGAGTGGTGACAGTGAGTGGCTGGCTGCTGTGAAGGTGCTGGGAACATGTACCGCTTGCTGCCATTGCAGTGCTTCTTGGCTGCACCGCACTCCAAGGTGGCAAAGGCCCTTTCTGCTCCCCGGCCACTGTTCATGCTTGTTACATTCCACAACATCCGCAGGAAGCCAGCAGCCAGGCGTACAAACCCTGGGAATACCGCCGCCCCTTTGTCACGACCCAATCGTATGTGCACCGCTGACGTAGCCTCTACCCTCGCTGCAACCCTCGCGTCGTATGTGCAGGTGGCATGCCCGGCATGGGGGGGATGGGCGGCATGGGCGGACGCTCCGCATCAGGACGTGCGGCGCCTCGAAAGGACCCTCCCATTGAGAGTACGCTGAACATGACGCTGGAGGAGCTGTACAGCGGAACAACCAAGAAGATGAAGATCAGTAGAAACGTGAGTGCGGGGTGCGGGTGCAGGGCGCGATGGGCTTGGGGCGGCGGGGATCAGGCAGGGCGCAATAGCAGCAACGGCATGGTGCGGTCAGGGAGTGCCAGGCATGTGTGCTGCATGCTGTGGCGAGCGGGTCTAGAGTTTGCGGATGCGGTTGCTTGCTGCGCTTGATTACAAAGTTTTCAGAGTTTCTTGCAATGCAGTGCCATTGTGTCTAGATGATCAGCTGTGCCTGACCCATCGTGCAACCATGAGAGCTCACGTCTCAAAGCAGCTGCCTGCCGCTAATTTGACGCCACAGGTGCAAGGTCAGAGTGTGAGCGAGATCCTGGAGATTGACGTCAAGCCAGGGTGGAAGCAGGGCACCAAGATCACATTCCCCCAGAAAGGTAAGCGCTGTAGCTCTTAGCGTTCCCTTGTAGCGCAATGGTTGAACTCATATTCCCAAACACAGACGATGCATCCTGTTGAGGTAAGACATCACTCCAGGCACTTGCGCCCTGTATTGCACCTGCGTCTGCGGCCTTGATGCTTGATGCACATACTGGTTGCACATGCTGGCACACATTTATTGCTGTTGGTTGACCGCCTCCACCTGATCACCCCTGATGCCTGTTTTGGGAGCTGCGTCAACCGATCATCGCTTTGCTGCTGCCGCCCCTGCAGGCGACGAGCGGCCGGGCGTCGTGCCGGCTGACATTGTGTTTGTCATTGGCGAGAAGCACCACCCAAGCTTGCGGCGTGACGGCAACGACCTGATCTTCACAACGCGGGTGCCGCTGGCGGACGCGCTGTGCGGCACAACGGTCAAGGTGCCGCACCCGAGCGGCGAGGTGCTTGAGATGCCAATCCAGGATGTCATCACACCCAGCTACGCCAAGATCATCAGGTGGGAAAGCAGGGGCAGCTCAAAGTGGGGGAAGGCTGAGGTGTACGAGGGCTCTGTGTGCTGAGCAAAAGTGCTGAGTTGACTAGGCAGCCTGCCTCGCCCCGCTCACGTTCAGCACGTGCGCAAGGTGACCAGCTGTCAATCATTTCACAACCCCTTCTGGACGAGAGAGGCCGCGATCAGGCAGCACCTAGGACTTGGCTGCATGAGCAACAATTTTCAACCTGTTCTGCCTGTGCGCTGCTTCCCTCCTGCAGGGGCAAGGGAATGCCTATCACCAAGGCCCCCGGCACCTTTGGCAACCTGATCATCAAGTTCGATGTTGTCTTCCCTCGAACACTGAGCAATGACCAGAAGGCACAGCTGCGGGGAGTGTTTGCCTCATAGCCATGACCTGAATGACTTCTTCATTCATTTTCTTGACGCAAGCACAAGTATGGCTCCAATCGATCCACTGCTCAAGCAATTGTGCTGTGCAAAACCAGCTGACTGACGGGCCGTCAGTGATGGCAATAGCTGTCCAGTTCCAGCGACACCAGTGGTGCAAGTGTTGTAAGCAGAAATTACAGGAAAACAGACATGGTTCCGTTTGCAAGGGGTGTGGCGAGCAGAGGAACAAAACTCAAATGCTACAGCTGTCGCAGGTGCACTTGTTCACATGACATGTCGAGCTGTCGGAAGGACGGGTTGGGACCATGTGGGCGGTGGCAAAGGGGAGACACTTTACAGCTTCACGTCGTTGTTGAAGATGGACCTGAGTGAATGGCAATGCAGGATGCATGGTTTATCAGTGAGCCCCCGAAGACACTTATAATAAATGCAGCAGCAGCAGGGATTTGGGTGCCTGTCACCACCATGCTTGCACGCCCATGACACTCACATCTTGCGGCCCTTGAAGAAGGAAGAAATTTGCGTGCGGTAGTTCTCGCCAGTCTTGGCAGCCTCGGCAGTCTCAGGGGTGATGCCGTTGGACCTGCATGCGCCGGGTACATGCAATCATTAGCGGCAAACGGCACGCATGCGCCCAACTGGCTCAAGAGGTGCTTTCGCTCCTTGCAACTGACGGGTCGGGCGTCCCTCCCAGGCGGTGCACACGTTCCGCCTGGCAACCCAATGCGCCTCACCACTCAGGGTCGAAGGCGAACGCCCTGAAAATGACAAACCTGGGCGCGCGGGGGCGGGGAAAAAACGAGTTCAGTCGCACAGGTGTGCCTATGCACGAGAGTGCCAGGCCACGCTGCGCGAGCTTTCCGCAAGCCAGAATGGAGCTCTGCCAAGCTGCTCATACATGCCAAGCGCGTACGGCGGCGGCAGGGCAAGCATGCACATGCATGCTCAGGACACAGAACCTTGTCACAAGCCCACTCACGAGAACGCAGAGGCAGCGAAGGCCATGGGCACGGCCAACGCGACCACGTCAGCGGGAACACCTGCAGGAGGTGCGCAGGCGGGGGCTCAGGGGCTTTGCCCAGGCATGGGCGACGGTGAAGGGCACAAGTGAAGCGCGCGCTCACCCTTGCCACCGGCCATTTATGCTGTGTGATTAAACGTGGCGGTGAGAGGGGCTGGGCTCACGCGGCGTGCAGTGCAGAGATTTGCTATTCGATGTGTGTGGTGTTACAGGCTCGTCAGCGGCCCGGGGTCGCCACATAAGTATGACGACCCCCTACACTGTTAGGCCAACAAAAAGGCTCAAGTTGTTCAAGTTGGGCATAGAAAAGCTGCCTCCA
>JAWZTI010000785.1:0-20715 GCA_039880955.1 Chlamydomonas urium
TGACCAGCTGCAGAGGGAGGGAGGGGTGGAGGTCAGGGCGGAGGGCAGGGCGGATGATGATGCAAGGCCAGGGCATTTAGTGCCAGGAAGTCATCTTAGATGTCTTCACGCGTTGGGTGACAAGCCGATGGCGTGGGCTCGTGCGAGCTCGTGCGACATGATGCTGACCAGCTGCAGCACATTGGTCATTTGAGCAAGGGAAGGGCGACCAAGGGTGAGGCAGAGCTATGACATTGAACTACTCGAAGCCACACTTCAGCTCGGGTCTGGATGTTCCACAGATCGGGGGAGAAGCCCATGGCGGGGGTGAGCTTGTGCGACATAGTGCTGACCAGCTGCAGAGGGAGAGAAGGGCGGTCAGCAGGAAATGAGCAGAAGTGATGCACAGTACGCACAGGTGCCACCAGTGGGTCATTAGATGCATCCGATGTAAGGAGTTACTGAGGAGTTACTGAGGACGGCTTCACGTTGTAAGAGCTTGATAGACTTGGTGCTGACAAGCTGCGCAGGGAGCGGTGGAGAGGAGGAGCAGAGTGGAGGACATAGGTGAGCGGTGGAGAGGAGGAGCAGAGTGGAGGACATAGGTGCGACTGGTGCAAGAAATCCGCCCTCCTGTGAGTGGCCTACGTCGCCAAGCTAGGGCCTGGTTACCGTGCCTAGGGCACCTGCCCAATAGGGACATCACCTGACTGGCTCAAGCCCCCCTCTGGGTTGTCACTGTGTTGGGTGCGAGCGGACAGACGTTGATGAAGAAGAACGACATGGCGGGCCAGTTCGTCAGCAGGTCGTACAGGCAGCGAGCCTAGCTCAGGATCAAGAGCCAAAGGAACTTCCCCCTACTTGCTTGAGCCCCCCCTCACTCACGCTCTGGGTTGTCAGTATGTTGAGCGCGAGCGGACATACGTTGAAGAACGACATGACGGGCCGGTTTGTTAGCAGGTCGTACAGGCAGGTGGCGGCAAACGCCAGCGTGCCCTGGCTACACCCCGATGAGTCAGCGGTCACGTACAGGTACACGTCTGTGTGTGCGCCGCCCGACGTCGTACCGGCAGCGCTGACGGTACAACTGGGGTCAACGGCGCCGACGTTCGGGCCGGAGGTGATTGCGCACGCAGCGGCGCTCATGACGTGGGCAGGGTTGATGCGGGCGGTGCCGCAGACAGGCGAAAGAACATCAGTCTGCACACAGGTTTGTTCATGTTGGGCGATGTTATAGCCAGGTGCATGATACCAGGGCATTATGATGTGAGCGGGTTTGATGCGGGCAGTGCCGCAGAAGGGTGACAGCACGTCGGTCTGGGGAGACGGTGGTTGTGGTTGTGGTGCTGGGCGATGTCATATCAGCACACCCCGCTGTCCGGAAAGTTGTGAAGCCTCAGCTCCTGCTATTACAGCTAATCCCTTCTTCCCCGATAGGGGGAGTAGCTCCACCCACGCCTAAGATTCCGGTCCAGCCTTCACGCGAGCTACGCTTAGGCCTGCCCCGCACCCCAAACCCCACCTGAGGCAGGCTGGCGTTGAAGCTTGGGAAGAAGCCAGGTCCAGCACAGGTGGTTGCTGGGTCGTGCTGCTGCTGCACCTGTTTGCAGTAGGAGGCTGGGTAGTACTGAGGCGCCACCAGCAGGCCGTTAGGCCCAACTGGGCGCCGCACCTGCCAGAAGTTTGCGGCAGTGGTCAAGAAGGCAGGCAGGTTGGTTGCAGTGACTGACATGACAGAAGTGGTAGGAGGCTGGGTAGTACTGATCAGTACTCATGAGGCGCCATCAACAGGCCGTTGGGCCCCACTGGGCGCCGCACCTGCCAGGAGTGGAGTGTGGTGCATGGCAGCTGTCAGGCAGGCAGACAGGTTGCAGACTACAGCAACAGCGGCGACAGTGGCAATCGTGCTGCAGCTGCTTGTCGGCGGAGAAAAAGTGTAATGCAGTAGCAGCCAGCTGTGCTAGAATGCATCTGACCGAATTTCTGCAGCTGTATGAGAGAAGGGCTGTGATGAGCCACTGTTGCTGCCACTGGCCGTAGGTTATGGAGAGAAAGAGTGAACAATCAGAACCAGTAATGAGTGGCTGCATCTGTTGCGCTCACCTGCAGGTGCGCAGACAGCGTCAGCATGGTGGCATGCACAGCGTTCTTAATCATTGCTTCCTGTGCTGCAAGCAAGCCTTGAGGCAGCTGCAGCTCAGGCAGGATACGGATTGGAGCTGGGCTGAGGGCCTGAAGCTTGCGCCGGGAAGAGTGGTCCTGTCCTTGGCTCTGGTGGTTCTGCCCTGCTGCTCCCTGGGCCACCGCGGCTGCCAGCTGCGATGCCGCCCTTAGGCGCGTTGTCGCATGGATGCTCTGTGGAAGGCGACTGGCTGCAACCAGGGTCGGCCACAGCAGCAGCGCAACGGCCAGCGCCGCTAGCAGCAGGACATGCCCCGACGGCCGCATCTTTGCTGCCCTGGTGCTACGAATGGTTGTTGCCATGGCAGCTATTTCGGAGTAAGTGTGCGGGGAAAGGGGCGATGTCGAGGCAACTTCGCAAAAGAGCATTTCACGAGGGTGCGCGCTGGCCTGCACATGCTGGGCATCGCAGCCCTGCCAGCCTTGACAAGCTGGCAGAGTGCCCGTATGACTGCCCATGGCTCTGGAAACAGAAATGCACCAGTACGTGGCGGGCCCGCCAGTGCACGTCTTCAATGGCAATAACGTGTACACAGGCGGGAGAGGGTTTTTGTTTCATGCCTGCAATAGCTGGCCTCAGTCGCATGCAGTTGCCTTTGGACCCTGCCCTGTGAACTACCCTGGTGTTGGCCACTTGCCAACCTACTCATTACTGATCAACAGTGGGCTTTCGCGCCAATAACTAGCTTTCACAGACGCCTGCTCCCTACATAGCAGAGTCACCCCTGCCCGTCCCTTTGGATTCCAAACATGCCACATCTGAGTCTGCGCTATTCCAGAAACCTAGCGAGATCAAGCCGCCTCGAGAAAAGCGAGGATGCGTGTTCTTAACGCATTGCGAGTAAAATGGGAGAGACCCCGTCAGCCATATATGCACATGTATAACGGCAGCAAGGTGGGCCGCACGAGCGCCCGCCTTCCCCTGGGGGACTGCCAAGGAAGTGTCACATTCAGCTTAGCAAACCAACAAACACAGGCCGTTGTACCTAGCGCCTGGCAGCTGTGCGGTGCCACAACACGCAGCGCTGAGGCTGGTCGAAAAGAATGTGTGGCGAACAAATGTTGTTTTTGTGGGTTTTATGTTTTTTGTGTAGCAGGTAAATGAGATCGAATGCATGAGACACAGAGACAGAGAGGGATAGAGAGATGTGCACGTTGTTGGTTTTGGTATGAAATGGGACATGGGACCCATGAAGATGCAGGTCAGGCTCGCTTGCATGCTGGAATGTACGAGATACAGAGTGCCAGCGCATGCCTCCCCCGGCCGCAGCCCCCGTCAAGTGTCACAGGGGGCATGCGAGCCCGGACGAGCCCCTGAGATAAAGATTGCTGCAACGGTTTCCTGATGTGTCTGCTTGCACACAGCAAATGGCTGTGCATCCCATTTCTCACAACCCGCAAACTGCGCAACTACCCATCTACAGAATGGACCAGGGCCGGGAAAAGGACCCACGCGAGAGCTCCAGCGAATCCCACCGCGCTGGCGATAATGCGTATGCGGTGTTCACATAACGTCGATGGCAGCGGCTGCAAAGGTTGCAGCAGCAGCTACAGCCGCTGCCCTGCGAGGCCGCTTTGTATCGGGGCCAACCATGGGTGGTGCAGTGTGCTTTGCCGTCTTGGTGCGCTGCTGCTGCTGCTGCTCCTCCTCCTCAGCCTCGGCAACTGCAACAGGTGCTGGGGGCTTCTTGTTGGCGCGCGCCCCCGCACGGTTGCCAGACGCGCCCGTCTCGCCAGCCACTAGCTGGTTGGTGCGGCGGAAGCGCATGCCACATGCATTACAGAGTAGCGGCTTGGCGAGAGGGCCCTGACGCCACTGAGGGGACTCTGCGCACACCAGCAACAACGGGCAGGCGGACAGCATGGGTGAGCCTTCCTTCTAGCTCAATCTGACAATTGCCCCAACCCTCTGCAAGCCGCTGAAGTATGCGGCAGAGTCCCAAGCGCACACCAAATATTGCATCGCACCTGTGGCGCCGCAGTTGTCGCAGGGGCCGCACCGCCGCGGCTGGTCAGGGCGGCGATTGGGCGGCGGGTTGGGGCCCTTGCGCTTGGCCGCCTGCTCTGCCTTGCGCTGCTCCTCCCTGGACTGCTGCTGCTCCTCCTGCTCATCACTCTCCGAGGCCTGCGGCTCGACGCCACCGCTTCGCGCTGCGACAGCTGCTGCGCTGCTGGTGGCTGGAGCTGCTGCTGCCGCTGCCCCCTCGGCGGCAGGCAGCTGCACCTCAGGCACAAACCCAGCATCCATGAGACCGTCTGCCATGTGCTGCGCAACCTCCGGCTGCTGGTAGTGCTGCAGTTCCTGAGCAGGCTGGTACAGCGGCAGCATCGAAGCAGTCGCCTGCTCCTGCGGCAGCACTGCATCCAGCAACTCGCTGTGCTCCTGCAGCACAAAGCAGCGCTCCACCTCCCACGTCTCCTCGGGTGTGGCTGGGCGCAGCGGCAGGCCGGTCACCTCGTCCACGACGGCCAGGCAGTACAGCGAGCTGCTGTCCACCAGAGGCACCGTCGTCCGCACAGCATCAGAGCTGTGGCCCGAGTGCTGGCGCAGCATTTCGTGCTGCGTTGCCACCGTGCTGCCGCAGGCTGCGGCTCCGCTGGCTGTAGGCATGCAGCTGGGCTGTGGCGCCTCGTCATCATCCAGCAGCAGGAACTGCAGGGCGCCTGAGCTACCCATGTGGTTCGCCCCGGCTGACAGCTTGTCGTCGCTGTACGCCAGGCCGCCTAACAGCAGGCTGTCCGGGTCACACAAAGCCCGCCCATGCCCATGATGCAGCATCGAGGCTGCACCCTTGACATGCAGGGAGGCGCCGAGGTCCGAGAGTCCGGGCAGGAAGGTGCTGCTGCAGCAGAGCTCCCCTGCATCCAGCAGGAAGGCGCCCGATGCTGCGCGGGAGTCGTGATGCTGCGCGGGAAGGCTGGGAGCTGCGACGGTGGGCATGCTGGGAGCTTTTGTTGGAGGCCTGTGCGCGTAGGCGAGGAGCGAGGGAAGGGCAACGAGTCAGAGCTGGAGAAACAGACAGCCGGGCGCATCTATGTCTGGCGCTGCGTGCCTGTCATGTCGCCTGTCATGCAACTCAGCCATGCATCCGAGCTGCAGGGCGCTTGCGCGCCGAAATGACGGGCTGCAGTGAAACTGGGCGTCCTGCCGAGCGCCTGGAGTCCCGGGACGCCATGGCTGGATGCAAATAAATCGCTGCTAGCTAATAATACCGTCCCAGGCTGTGAATATGCCCGAGGCTGTGGACCGGCTGCCATGATCGCGCGCTTCATAGATCTGTCCGCCCTCCCTGGGGAGGGCCCCACGCCTTCGCCAGCTGCGCACCTGGAGGCGTGTTTCCGAAGGTTGCTGAGCTGTGTGCGTACAAGCGCCTCAGGGTCATACACGGGTCTGGGCAGCAACAGGGTTCAGGCGAGGCGGAACTTCCTGAAGCTTACGTTAGACGTCAGGATGCGGCGGCGGCGGCACGCTTTTGCAGCGGCGCGCAGGGGTGAAACAATTGGGATGAGAGGGTGCGTGGCGCCAGCATGGGATAGGTGAGCGGACCGCAGTGATTCACACCCTGCCCACACACTCCAACTGGAGAGAAAACTGTTGCACAACAGCTTACTGCGTTGGAACAGTGTCTGTGCATTGGCATTAACTTTTCGATCCATTGCAAGGTACCCTCCGGCACCTGGCCATTCATGACACTGTGCATGCATGTAGCTACACTTTCGACCAGGGCGCCCGAATTCCGCAGCGTTTGAGAGCTGGAGTCAGCGCAACCATGTCGAACGGCTTCAACGGCACGTTCATCCCGCCCTGGAAGGCCATGGGCTACGACTTGCCCCCAGTTGGCGCAACGATGGCCGGCCCAATCGTGTGCGCCATCGTCTACTTCCTCGTTGCCATCGCTAACTTTGTGTTCATGAGGCGCTCCACGTACCGCCCTGCCATGGGCATGGCCGTCGCCTGCGTCTGTGAGTCGAGTCAGGGGAGTCATGCTGCCATGGCCGCTAAGTCAGACAGACCCCATTTGACCTACACGCAACCATGCCTGCTTGCAGTCCGCGGAGTGTCATTATCCCTCAGAGCCAACTCCGTGGCCGACGGTGGCATCAGCACGTAAGTATGGGCGGCGTGTGACGGGGTTGCAGCACCCAATCAAGTGTGCCTGCAGGGCCACCGGCTGCATTCAACGCACCACCAGCAGGCGCTTCTGGTAAAGTTAGACAGTGCGAACGCATCCCATGAAATACGTTGTACGCCATGCTGAAATTAGTACTGTCACAGTGCGCAATGCTGACAGTAGAACTTTCACATTACCCTATCGACATGCGCTGTCAGCCCAATTATCTGCACCAGCGCCTTCTTTTTGTCCAATTACCAGCAGCAGCATGCAATGATTCGAATAAGATGACCTGGTTGATGCCCGCGACGTCACTGCAGCAGGCAGCACAAGGCGTTCAGAGCGTGCCCACTGCACAGGCAACAGCACCAAGGCCAAACCGCCTCCCTTGCTCTGTCGACCCGACCCCGCTGACGCCCCCTCTGCACCCCACCCACAGCGTCAACTCCATCATGTACAGCTTCCTCATGGGAGCTGGTTTCGGCATTGCCATCGCCATCCAGCTCATTGCCGTCGCGGGCTGGTTCAAGAACACCACCCAGGCGGCCAACCTGCCCCCCAGCGGAACCTTCTGGCGCTTTGCGACCCTGGCCCTGTTCCCAGTGGTCATTACTTTCGGGCCCATAGTTGGCCTGGCGTCGGCGCTGGAAACGTTTGTCGAGCCAACTCCCGACAAGCTGCAGATTGGCAATGACCTGCGCAAGGCGTCATCGGGGGTGAGTGTTTCTTCAGGAAGGGGAGCCTGGTTGGTACATTCGAGTGTGAAGGTTCAGCTAGTCAGAACAGGATTTGTGAAAGCGAGTCCTGCTGAGCTGGCCAATGTAAGGTTTCCTGCAGGTTTGGGATGGCCAGCGGAAGACAAGTGCATCTGGGGACGGGGCTGCTGCTGAGGGCACTTCACAGGGTGTGCCCCTACTGGCAAACTTAGGACGGCAAAGTGTGCCAACACCTTACCTTGTCTGTCTTGCCTTCTCTCGTTTGACTTCGCCTTCCTTTGTGCTTTGCCCCAGGGCATGCTTGGCAAGATGCCTGTCTTACCTGTCTCCTGTTTGACTTTGCATTCCCATGTGCTTGCCCCCAGGGCATGCTTGGCGTGGTCAGCCTGCTGCTCATCGCCACCTTGGTGGCATCGTTTGTGGCAGCAGCAAGGGCAGGGCTGAAAACGGCGAGTGGAAAGCTGGCGCCTCACGCCTCGGTAAGCGCTAGGGATGGCATAACCTCAGGTCAGTAACAGCAGAAGCAAACAACGGGGCGAAGGGACACTTGCGGCAGCGGCCAGGTCAGGGCTGAGAAATGGTGAGTAGGAAGCCGGCACCCCATGCCTTGGTATGTGGCAGGGCAACCGTTGGTTAGGTGGAAAAAGCAAGTGAGGGCAGGAGCGCTCTTGACAGTGGCTGAAAGCTGGCGCCTCATGCCTCGGGATGCCCAAGTGGGCCATAAGCTCGGGCCAATTCTGCGGGGAGGGGAGCGGGGAAACACTTTTGGCAGCAGCCAAGATAGTGCTAGGAGTAGCAAGTGGCAGTCTCCGGTGGCAGCGGAGGCGGGATCTTGAATCCAGTACGACGCAGCCTCTGGCGGCAGCCAGGACGGGGCTGAGAGCGGCGATTGGCAGGCTGGCATCCCACAGTGCTATGGGTTGCACATCGGTGTAAGGCTGCTTACACCACTTCATCACTGTCTGCCGCCTCAACTGCGGGGCATCTCCGCACTGCCTCGTGTTCATGCCGCCTCCTCACTGCCCGCCCCTCCTCAATCAAAGATTGTCTTCACACTGCCTCATGTTCATACTGCCTCTTCACTGCCCGCCTCCCCTCAACCACAGATTGTCTTCACACTTCCCAGCATCATGTATCTGGAGTGGTCAGCTGCGTACCGACTGGCAAGTGCTACGACACACCCGGAGCTGCAGTTTGACGAGGTCTACTTCTTCTGCCTGCAGGTGTGTAAGGGTGTGGAAAGGTGTGGGAAGGTGTGGAAAAGCATGTTGCGCAGCTGCCACAGGTTGAAACAGGGTCATGTAGGCGGGTTCATGGGCGAAAGTGTGTTGCAAGCACAACGTGAAGCCTGACTTGAAAGAAATTTCTGACTTTCCGACATTCTGACTTTCTTGTACCCATTCCGTCGACAGGTGCTGCCGGAGCTGCTGCAGGCTCTAGTGTACGTCGTGCGGCCAAAGCGCCTTCACGCCTGTGCCTGAATGGATTGATTGGTTCCTCGTGCGTGATCAACTGCCACCCATTTCTTGTAGGTGCTGCCGGAGCTGCTGCAGGCGCTGCTGTACACCGCAGGTCCAACGGCGCGTGTCCACCTCAGCACCGGCTTCTCCCAATGGTGGGCGACTGCGCGTGTGTGGTGCATGCCTGTCGGCACTGCTCTGCAAGCAAGCCGAGCACAGTGCTTGAGGAAATCTGCTGCTGCGAGGGGGTCACTGTGTCGCAGAAAGCTTTGCACCTTCTCGTATCCAGGGTACTCAATAAAGCATCAGCCGCATGCCACAATCACAAGTTGCAACTGCAACTGCAATTGCAGCCTGCATCACGTCACTTGCAGCTGCCTTGCAAACTGCTCTTTCCGCTAAACTTCCCACCATTTCCAGGTGGCAAGACATTGGCAGCATCGGCTTCCACAAGCCAGGCACGCCCATTCCCGCGCGACCTCAGCAGGCGTGGTTTGAAGACCCAGAGCCACAGGGTGCTGCACGTGAGGGGGCGCAGGCAGAGCTGCCAGAGACTGGCAAAGGTGAAGCCACATCTTGCAGGGGGGGTGGAGGCAGTGACTAGCAGTCTTTATAAGCTTGCTGAGCCAATCCTGCTACGCCACGTGCTGCTTTCATCAGATGCCCTTCGGCACCGCACAGCACTGCATACAGGATCTGTGGCTTACTTGGGACATACCGCTGTTCATGCTGCCCACACAGGCGCGCATGCGCGCGATGGCCATGCTCACCGCAACGGCAACGGCATTGTGTAGCAGCCTGTTGCGTTGCGCTCACAACAACTGCAACAGCTACGACGCCATCGTGCAGCAGGCTGTCGCTACTGTCACGCCGCTTCCGCGCTAGCCGCTCTCAGTTGTATGCTCGAGGCCTGTTCCTCTCGGTGGAGGAGTCGCTGTTCTTATTGCTGGTGTCATAAAATAGAGGGCGGGAGGAGTGCATCATTGCGGTGTGATATGTGTGATGAGTGTGACCTGTGGGGGAAGGTGATTGATGGGATTAGGCCTTGTCATTGCAAGGGGATGGGCAGGAGCCGCAGGAACAGGATCTGCGACAACAGGCCTTCAGTTGGAGGTGTGATAGCATCACTGTTTCAGCAGGTATCAGCTTTGGGCTGTATCTTGTATGTGGGTCAGGGGTGTGTGAGTCACAGGCCTGCGCATGCGCATAACAGAACATGTTCCATGGTGTCTCATTCAAAGCTGTGCACCTAAGACAAGCCTGTGACGAGCAAGCAGTTTGCCTGGCATGGCCAGCCATTTCATTCTTCAACCTTGTGCGCTCCATCTTTGCTAATAAGCGTGTCTTGAACAGTCCCTGGGGCGCATGCAGGGGCGCATAGGACGGCCGACTCACTTTGGGTGGTGTTCTCTTGCAGACGACGTTGATAACGGCTCGCCGGCCTTTTAAGCATAAGGTTCTTGCCTACATGAAGCGAAAGAAGCTTCAGCTGATGCTACCCATCTGTCCTTAAATAAATTCTGTATGTGGTGTTTCACTTCAACCTCTGGTATCGTTAACATATACACCCATGCATGTTTTGCGCACCCTGTACGTGACTGTAAGCTCTCCAGTCTCTTAACCTGCAAGCTCTCCAGTCTCTTAACCTGTCTTCCCGTGCTCGCTGTTTCGCGAATCTGATTTTGGGCCGCCCACACTGGATTTCCACTTCCATTTCCACTTCCACTTCTGCCCACCCCGCCCATTCACAAGTGGCAGCAGTAGAGCCATGCTGGGCCGCAATGCCATGCTGCTGCAGCACGTCCTCCAGCACAACCCGCAGCACTCCAGCCGATCCGGACCGCTGGCGCCGCTGCAAGAGCGCTGCAACACATGTATCAATACAGTAACATAACAGAATGGGATAACATCACAAGGGCCACGTGTCATTAAAAGCCTCACGCTTGCAGCCGCTCCCCTCTGTTCGCCACCTCCTCCTTCCCATTCGTGCGGCCAGCCAGCAGCGAGCGGCCCTGCTGCACATTGTGGCTCGCCCGTTGCGCCTCTCGTGCCCAGTTAAAGCTCAGCACAGCCAGTCCCAGGACAGCCGCCTGCAGGCTGCTGACCACCGCCATGGCCATCCACATGCCGCGGGCGCCGCCGGTGCGCCCCCACCTGCATGCACCAGCATGTGGCAGCGTGTGTGCAGCGAAGCGTGTGCATGTCAGCCTGGGCCTGCGGCCAGGTGCATCAAAACATACTGGAACCAACAATGGTGATTCACTTTGGTGTGGAAACAGTCTGGCTGCAACCTGCTCCTCTTCTCAAGGACTTGGCTCTTTCTTTCTTTCCCTTTCCGACACACGCACACGTCATTGCAGGGGCTGCCAGCTGCAGCTGCTCTTGCCATCCAGTGCAAAAGGCCGACCAGCCAAAAAGCCACCAGGTTGACGCCAACCTCCAGCGCCTGCCTGAGTGCCCCATCTCAGCGCAAGTGCCCCGCTCACACCCATCAGGGAGCCGATCAGTCAAACGGCCACCAGGTTGGTGCCAAAACCCATCGCCTGCCTGACAGTCCGCCATCCCATCCCAATTATACGCACCAGGCGGCCAGTGGGAGACCAACAAGCCAGAATGCCACAAGGTTGGCTCCAAAGCCCAGTGCCTGCCTGCCGGTGCCCTCCAGCACGCCGCACAACACGGAGGCGCAGCCGTCGCCCACAAGGGACAGCGCCATCCAGGGCAGGGCGGCCACAGTGGCAGCCAGCACCTGCGGAAGTGAACGGGGGATGTATCTACAAAGCAGTTGATCAGAGCATGAACCGCAGTACTTTTCTTTCTCGGCGCCTACACACAGCCGTCGATCGCAAAGGGACAGCGCCATCGGTGGCAGGGCGGCCACAGTGGCTGCCAGCACCTGCGCGAGTGGGCAAGTAATCTGTTGTTCTAGCACTTCCAGGTGTTCAGCAGTGGAATGCATTAATCGCACATATTCCCGCTCTATGGAGGTGCTGCACAGAGACAGTTTGTTGATCAGAGACAGTCTGATGCTCAGAGACAGTCTGATGCACAAAGAAATTTAAGGTAGCACCTGACATTCACACATTAAATGATGCAGTTTACACAGCAAGCAGTGCAATTGCTGGCACGCACATGTGCCCATAGCCACACAAGTTACCCACCTGGGGGTCGCTCGAGAAGAGTGATGCCCATGGTGCCCTGACCGCCACCAGGGTTGAGGAGCAGGTCAGCGCAGTGGCGGTGACCAGCAGCAGGCACACGTGCATGGCGTGGCGCGCCTGTGGAACGAAAGGGGGGCGTAACGATGCGTGAGGTATGTCACATGTGCACGGCGTGGGGGGTAGTTGTAGTAGTGTGTTTTACAGTCCTGGGGGGCACCGCCATGGGGTGTAATGCAGCGCAGCACAGTCAGCGCCTGTGAACAATATGTTTAACAACGAGTCTTGTACCCTGAACCCTGAAGCTTCACGTACAGCGCTCTTAGCTTTCGTGGTCTCTCACCTGACCCCAGCACCGCCCAGTTCCCACACATACTGCCCTCAACTGCCCACTGAATCCCCACATAGTTGGTGCTCCTCACCTGCCCCACTGGTTCTCACAATTCAGCCCTCGCCTGCCCCCACAGTCCTCACACAATCAGTCCTCACTTGCCTTCCTCGTCACCAATGACCTCCACTTGCCTCCCAGTCCCACACAAATGTTTATCATCTGCATCCTCGATGCCCACACCACCCACACAGTTCTCACCTGCCCTGCCGCCCCTGCGCCCAGCAGGTTGGAGCAGCGTGTTGCAGCTGCTGCCGAGAAGCCCTCGTTGGTGAAAAAAACAAGGGTGTGAGTGTAGAACAGAATGCCCATGACAGCCAGCAGGGTGCCTGCATTTGGCTGGGGCGGTGCAGTGGGCACGAGACGTGTATCTGAGAATGACTGGCATGTGGCTGTGCAATAGAGTGCCCATGACAGCCAGTAGGGTGCCTGCACTTGGCTGGGGTGTACCAGCATACGCCAGTGAGGGGGCGTTGGGGGGAGGGGGGCACAGGAGGTGCATGAGTCTAGCAAGTCAGAAAGAAAAGCATGTGGGTGCAGAACAGAATGCCCATGACTGCAATCAGGGTACCTGCATAAGGCTGGGGGGCAGTGGGCATAAGACTTGTATCTCAGAATGACTGGCATGTGGCTGCGCAACAGAATGCCCATGACAGCCAATAGGAACCCTGTGGTGAGCTGTGTGCAGCAGCGGACACCACTGGGGAGGGGGAAGGGGCCCTGGTGGTGCATGAGTCTAGCGAGTCAGAAAGGCGAGCGTGTGGGTGAAACACAGGATGTCCATGACAGATACCAGGGTGCCTGCGTTTTGATTATTGGCCTGGTAAGTGACGGGCATTTTGCCCACCTGATACGTACCTGCAGCCCTGCCACCAGGATCATGGCTTCGAAGCACCACCAGTCAGCGCAGATCATCGCCAGGGAGGGCAGCGCCACTCGCAGGTACTGCCCCACACCTGCGGTACTCGCAACAGCCGACCAGGACCAGGACCAGTGGCGACCGCTGGTGCCCACAACGCTGTGGCGCTGCGTACTGTGCCTGCCAGGCTGGCTGTGACTAGGGGTGTGGGGAGAAGGTGTGCTGTGCCGGGGTGACCCCGCGCCGCTGCTGGCACCAGCGCTGTGGCCTGAGGCTGGAGGATGGCTGTGGCTGGTGCTGGAAGTGTGGGCGAAGTGTGAGGCGCGTGAGGCGTGGAACGTGTGGGTGGTGTGGGCATCATGGGGCTGGCAAGTGCTGGAAGCATCCCGCTGCAAGTGCTGCTGCCCCTTATCACCATGAGAAGAAGAAGAATGGTGAGTGCTGTATGATCCTATAGGTACACTGTCCACGCTGCCTGAGCTATCTGTAGTTATACAGTCGTCTGGGCTGTTCATATTCACGTGGCTGTGGTCTGGTTCAACCCAGTACACAACAGCCGCCAGCATAAGTACCTGGACAAACATGACGGCGTTCTGTGCTGCGGCCACGCCATCCAGCCCCATGCTCAACACCTGTGGGCATTCAGAAATGCATGCAACGGCCGCAGCAGCCAACAGAACATGGGGCAACGTGCGGGGTCTCTCAAGGTGCAGCAGCGACGGTCTGGTGGCCAGTATCACCGCTGCTGTTCAGTGCCTGCATAAAAGGGCAGCTGCCATGCCAGACAATCATGTTGGACGGTAGATCTCGTGACTCACATGTATGAAGAGGTGGTTAGCGCCTGGTGTGAGGATGGTGCACATGGCTGCCACGACCGTCAGCGGCCGTACGATGCCCTGTAGGGCACCATCGCAAGTCAGACGCAATTGCTCGTGCCATTATGATGAACATGGGTCACTGTGGCATGGCTGGCAACGTGGGGGCTGGCGGGCGCTGATGGGGATGGAGCTGTGCATGCGACAATGTTTGTTGTGCAAGGCGCCCTACTTGCAGTAGAGCATGAAAGCAACTGCAAGCTTGCAAGCAGCTTACATGTTGAACAGAGGCCAGGTACAGCAGACACGAGATGGCAGGTACGGCATCCCATCGACAGCAAGGCACATGCTGCGCGCACCTGGCAGGTGAGATGGTTGTGGAGGCAGCTGCCGACAGCGTTCAGCAGCAGCGTCGGCGTCAGCAGCTGCACAAAGCGTGCAGACAGCGCGGAGATGGACGGGTCCTGGCCCAGCCACACCTGCAACAAGGAAACAGAGCATCGCATGACATCACAAACAGCGAGCTCATAGGAAAGCCCATCAGCCAACCAACTTATAGCAATGCGCGACCGGTTGCCGGCGCAATAATGATGATGATTGCGGAGTCATCATGAGAGCATCTGAACAAGAAAATCTGACAAAGAATAAGCACATGAGCCAGCTGCACCGGAGGAAAGGTGAAGGGGCATCGTGTGCGTTCATACATTCACACCCACCATGAGGGGGTACGCTTGCGTCCAGCCCAGCAGCACCAGTAGCGCCAGGCCCGCGTTGAGCAGCATGGCCCGCTGCGTTACGGCCGCCACCAGGTCTGTGTGCCCTGCCCCATACGCCTGGCCCCCCAGGGTGCCCACCCCGCTGGCCAGTCCCGTGACCAGGCTGAGGCCTGTGATGTGGAAGATGGTGCGGCCTAGGGTAAGGGCGGACAGCTGCTGGGACCCCAAGTGCCCAACCTGTGGTTCAGGGTCAGGGAGGGTTGGGGTGATGCACTGATGGACAGCTCAAGCAGTGTGCTGTCGTGACCTTAGCTGGCGTAGCTCATGCACGCCTGTCTGTATTTAGCCAGGCTTTCAAACACCTGCGTGCCGAGAAGTCAAGCACCAAGGGTGGTGGCTAATCTACCCGCGCCTATGCGTCTACCCTGCCATACCTGTCTGCGTCAACTGCATCTACCTGCCATGCAATACCTGCCGCGACACAGGACATCCTTCCTGTGACACCGCACTCCTGGTTGCTCACCTGTGCGGTGGTGATGAGGTGCGCGAGGAAGCCCAGCACTGACGATGCCGTGATGGGCAGCGCCAGGCCTAGCACCCGCCGCGCCTCAGCAGCAAAGCTGAGCTTCAGGTGCGGCAGCAGCAGCGGCTGGGCGTCTGATCCCTGCTGGGGTGTGTGGTGTGGCTGAGCCGAGGGATGTGTGTGCCATTGAGGCACCGACCCCAGCAGGGGCTCCTGCAGTGCTTCATCCGTCATCTAGGCTGTTGAGATGGGACGCAGTGGACTGTGGACTGTCTAGGGTTGCGGCACGGTTGCATGGGCCCAGCGGCTGGATGATACTGCAGGGGTCTGCCAGAAGTACCACCACGCACTTGCAGCACAAGGAGGGCTTGGATTCGGCCCTGGGCAAGTGCCATGCACAAGTGTGAACCCCTGACCCACGCCGCACACTTCCGCCATAGTTGCGCCCTGACCTCGCTTCGCTCTCTTGCTTGGCTGAGCATCTCGCACCATGACCAAGAAGCGGAGAAACAACGGACGGTGCGTGGCAGAGCGGCGGCTGGATCGGAGTTGCGCGCGCTGCATGGGTGAATTCGTCGCTGACAGGCTTTGCTCCTGCACATGTCCTTTCCCATCTCAGCGCCAAGCACGGCCGCGGCCACGTGAGTGCGGAGCGAGGGGCAGCGGAGCGTGGCTGGTGCACCATGCATGGCAGCGGCGGGCTCAGCACAGCAGCCTAGCACAGAGCAGCACGCGGCATGCGCTCAATAGCCTCTCATCGGCAGCATGCGCGCTTTGGCGCGGCGTGAGCAGCAGCTTGGAGCCGACAGGGCAGCTTTGCATGGCGGCAGCAGGGCGTGCGTGCACGGCGACAGCAGGCTCACGCAGCTCTGTCGCTCGCAACGGCTTGGCACCCGCAGGTCAGGCGCGTGCGCTGCGAGGCGTCCGGTGTCCTGGTGCCCAAGGACAAGGCCATCAAGCGCTTCATTGTGCGCAACATCGTGGATGCCTCCGCCATCCGTGATATCCAGGACGCTTCCGTCTTCGACGGTGCGTGGGCGCGGCTTGGGTGGCTGCTTGGGGGGGCATGTAGGCTCCATGCAGCCGCCACTGCATCCGGGCATGCATGCCGCAAGCAAGCTTAGGACGTGCGAGCTCTGAGCACCAGGAGGCAGCATGCTGGAGGGATGGCATGCTGGAAAGAGTGATGTGGGTGAATGCACAGAAATCAGCGCCCAGAAACCGGAACACGCAGCACGGCAGGGCAACATGCAGGCGTCGCAGTGCTGGTGCAAGCGACACCAGCAGCAGCGGCGCGAGGATTTGCTGCTGTGTGTAAGCAAAGGCAGCATGGGGGTTGGTCATCACCCATGCCATGCTGGCACCAGGCTCACAATGTCAGCCTCCATGGCCCTAGCAGGTTGCCCATGACGGATAGGCCTATTGTCTTGAGGTGGTGTTGATGCCGCCGCCAGCCGGTCTCCCTCAGCTGCCGTGCTTCTCTGGCCGTTGCCTGCACATCGTCTTAACCTGGACCTGCTCTGTGCACTACCCGCTTCCCCCACAGGCTACGCTCTGCCCAAGATCTACCGCAAGGTGTACTACTCCATCTCTGCGGCCATCCACTCCAAGGTGCGTGGTGCCACAGACTCAGCCAGCTGAGGGGCTAGGTAGGGGTGAGGTGCTTCTTGGGACGCTGCGGCACGTCATCAGCCAGGACCTGCGTCGATGCAAGAGCTCCAATCAATTTTCAGAGCCTATGGTGGTTGAGCAGCAGCAGGTTGCACTGAAAAAAGCACGGAAAAAGCAGGGTCGTTCAGTTAAGCTTAATGCAGTCAGACGGCTGAAGCAGGTCATGGGCTATGTCTTCCACAAACAGTGTGGCAGCCTAGTTGATGTGGCTGCTGTGTCGCTCAGGTGTGAGAGTGGCAGGGCGGGCAGGAGGTGGAACTCTGCAGCTGGGTTATGGACAAATGCCACATTCTGTTCGAGTGTTCGAGTGTTGCAGCAGCAGGGTGGGCAGGAGCAATTGGTAGTGCACGACAGAGTTGGCTGTGGAAGACTGGCTATGGCTGGAAGCTGGGTTCAGGCTGGGCTTGACAGATCGGCAGGTCAAGGGATGACTTGTTGAGGTGGCCCATTGGTCATGGCGCTGGAGCCAGCAGTTACGGGCAGGGGTGTTGGGTGCGTTGTCATCATCTGCCCCCCCCCACGAGTTGCCCCTTTGTACCCACAGATTGCTCCCAAGAACACCCGTCATTCTGATGCCCCCTGCTTGCTTGCTCGCTCCTTCCTTGCGCAGGTGGTGCGCGTGCGTAGCGCCAAGGCCCGCAGGGACCGCGAGCCCCCTAAGCGCCCGGGCCCCCCCCGCAGGGACGACAACAAGAAGAACTAAGCAGGGGCGAAGGCTTGCTTGTTGTAGCAGCACATTGTAAGAGACGCAAAAAAGATTGACGGCTGTTGTGGTTGCGAGCGAGTTCTGGAATCAGAAGCAGTAGGCCAGCTTATTTACACGTTTGCGATGCAGCTGACAACAGCGCAAAAAGAGCGATGGTATGGTTCAACCAACAGTGGTTGGGAAGCAACAGTTGCTATGCAAAGCAAAATTATACAGGCAAAACTGCGTGGCACTAGACTGTCAGTCCTGCCATACCATGAAGCCTGCTGCAGCTCGTTTAGTGGTCAGTGTTACAGTTGGTATACAACACCTGCCAGCAGCCGGAAAGCAGTGTGTTAGCGCGCCAGATGCTCACTAACAAGCTCTCCAAGGGCTATTCGCCGCCCTCTGAAGCAGCGCCCTTCGCCGCCTCTGCCTGCATGTGCCCCAGGAACTGCTGAGCAGCCTCCTTGGCAGACACCCCCGCTGCACCCCCTGTCTTCTTCGCCCCCGCTGCGCCCCGCGCTCGCTTGGGCCGCCCATCAGGCATGCCACTTCCCCCTGTCTTCAACCCCGCTTCCGCTCCCGCCCCTGCTTCTCTCACACCCAAGCAACGCTTGGCCCCCCCAGCCCCCGGCTGCTGTGCCAGCGCGGCCTTCACCGCCTCCGTCTCCTGCTTTAGCTTTCGCCGCTGCTCATCAGTGAGGTCGGGCAGTGCGTGAGAGATGAAGCGGTTGGCGGCGGCGACGTCGACGCTCCCGCTCGGCTTGTGCGTGCGCAGGTACTCGGCAGACTCTGCCTTGGTCACCTACTCCAGGCATAAGGCAGGTTGCACAAGTGAGGCTTTCAGCTGGCAGCGTTGACACACTTTCCGCTCGGTGTGTGAGGTGCCAGTGTTAGTAACCAAGGTGTGACGGACGTCAGCGGCAGAGGTTAGAGGTAGGAAAGACGTGAGCTGGCACAACCGCAACGGGGTTGCTGTGCACTGAACTCAAGGTGGTCGCAAGAGGCGATGACCACATCAGCCAGCCACCTGTAAGTGTGGCATAACTCCCCGCTCAGTCTGTTTGGCCTTTGGCCCGTTCCCTGTTTGGCCTTCACCCACCAGCAACAGGCGTGACATGCACCTACCCTTGTGGGTCAAATCCTTTGCCCAGCCAAGCTGGGCACGGCCCATCGCCTCTCAGGACTCACCAACACACCACCCATGTTCACTCGTCACAATATGCATTGACCCTGCTACACTCTCACTGTCCTGCGAGGGCCTGCCCTGCCCTGCCCAGGCCTAGGCATGATCACTGCGGTCGCACCTTCTTGCCCAGCTGCTCAATGCGGCTCATCTCCTTGGCCAGGCTGCCACCCTCCTTCTGCACGTCAATGCCGCGTGCCCGGAACAGCAGCAGCGCCAGCCCATGCACCAGGCGCGCCAGCTGCATGCGCTGCATGGCCAACTCAAGGTGCTGCGACCCTGCTGCTGCTGCTGCTGCACCTGATGCAGCATTTGAATCTGCTCGTGGTGCTGCCGCTCCTGATGTTGATGGCGGCGCGGCTGAGTTCAGCGCCTGCACGCGCGCCTCCAGGGCCGACACCGCCTGGCTGAAGCGCGAGAGCTGCAGCGCAACCGCAGGCGGTATCGGACTCTCCATTTCCTGCAAGCTTTGTTGCGATTTGAAGCTGCTGAGGCAGACGGCAATCAGCAACAGTTGTTGCACATGTGGCACAAATTGCCTCCAATTGCTTTACTTGGTTCCAACAAGTAAGGCTAATTTGCCAAGCGTTCAGTGCCCACCCAATCGGGAACACTTGAACAGCTGCGGCCGCAGCACGTGTACAAAGTGATCATGCGAGATGTGCGGCAGCGGCTTTGCTAACCCAGCACCTGCCCCTTGCTTCCCTTGTGCTGCATGCGTTGATGCCACACCACCCCATGCTGATGCTAGGTGTGGCTGGTCCGCCAAAAGCCGCGCCCTGGCACTGGCCTCGTCATAGCCTGACCACCAGGGCAGCTCCTGAAGGCAAGCCTGGGTGGGCGCGTCCATTGTGGGCTGCCAGCCCTTGCCCATGGTCTTTTGGGTGCTCCTGAGCAAATTCAGAGCAGCATTAAGAAGGTGCAGGGTCAGTAGGCCTGAGGAGGGGCGTCCCCTTAGGCAGAGTCAGAGCAGGATTGGGAGGGCACAGGGTCAGTTGTTCTGGGTGCCGCATCCAGTGCAAGCTGACACCCCTTGCCCATGTACTTTTGAGTGTTCCTGAGCAGGTTACAGAGCAGGATAAAGAGTGTGAAGGACCGGTAGGTCTGGGGTGGGTGTCCAGTGCAAGCTGACACCCCTTGCCCATGTACTTTTGAGTGTTCCTGAGCAGGTTACAGAGCAGGATGAAGTGGGCAAAGGCCCGGTAGGTCTGGGTGGGCGAGCTGCCAGCCCTTGCCCATGTACTCTGCCGTGTTCCTGAGCAGGTTACAGAGCAGGATAAAGAGGGCGAAGGACCGGTAGGTCTGGGGTGGGTGTCCAGTGCGAGCTGCCAGCCCTTGCCCATGTACTTTGGAGTGTTCCTGAGCAGGTTAAAGAGCGGGAAAAAGAGGGCCCGGGGTCAGTAAGCCTGGGGTGGGGCGTCCGATGTGGGCTGGCAGCCCTTTCCCATGGAGTTTTGAGTGCTCCTGAGCAGATTCACAATAGGATTAGGACGGTGCAGGCTCAGAACTTCTGGTTCGGGGCATCATGCTTCAGGCCCTAACGTGTCACGTTGGTTCAGCCTGCAGAAGCCTTTGCCATAGTCACCCATCGTTACCTCTCATGCCCCACCCCGCCCTTGCCACCCTAGGCAGGCACACCACGGCTCACCAGAACAACGCCTCGATATGACCCTTGAACTCATCCGCCAGCCCTGCAGCTGCGGTTGAGCGCCTCTCAGCCTGCGCCAGTCTTCGCCGTTGCCGCCCCGCCGCTTGCTGCACATCGTGCTCCTGCAGGCCCTTGGTCTCATCCAGAGCACCGGCTACCTGCAGGCCCTGCAGCTGGGGCCCTGCTTCTGACCCACTATCGCCCGAGTGCACATGTCCCAGTGCACTCTCTTCAATCCCACTTCCGCCATGAGCTGAAGGACCCGTTTGTTGCCCCTGACCCTCAGAAATTGCATTCGCTGAACGATCGCCTGAGTGCACATGTCGTGCTGCACCATCTGTCAAGGCAGCCGCTGCTGCAGCATGCGGCTGACCACTCACACCACCACCACCACCACCACTCTGCTCATCTGTCCCCTGCCTTGGATGCTGCAGCCGCTCTTCAAGCAGGCCCGTGAGGGTCCTTTGCTGACCGTTCTCGATCACAGTGCCAGACCCCGCCACAGTGCGGCCTCCCCCTTGTCTCACCCTGCCTCCTTGTCCACTTCCCCTCCCTGCCTCTGCCCTACCAGCTTCCCTCTGCCCGCCTTCTCCAATGCTGCCCTTACTGCCTGCC